>CAOLHI010007554.1:0-12856 GCA_948474755.1 Ctenosaura bakeri
CCGAGAGACCATGGAGCTAAGCAGGGCTGCTCTTCTTTGCCTCAGAAGCAAGAGCGATGGCAGTTGGAATGGGAGGAAGGCCTCTCACCAGTCACTCGGTCGAGAGACCATGGAGCTAAGCCGGGCTGCTCTTCTTTGCCTCAGAAGTCAGAGGAATGGCAGTTGTAATTAGAGGAAGGCTTCTTCCCAGTCACTACGCCGAGAGATCATGGAGCTAAGCACGGCTGCTCTTCTTTGCCTCAGAAGCCAGAGCAATGGCAGTTGGAAAGGGAGGAAGGCCTCTCACCAGTCACTACGCCGAGAAACCATGGAGCTAAGCATGGCTGCTCTTCTTTGCCTCAGAAGCCAGATAAATGGCAGTTGGAATGGGAGGAACGCCTCTCACCAGTCACTGCGTCGAGATACCATAGAGCTAGGAATGGCTGCTCTTCTTTGTCTAAGAAGGCAGAGTAATGGTAGTTGGAATGGGAGGAAGGCGTCTCACCAATCACTAGGCCGAGAGACCATGGAGTTAAGAAAGGCTGCTCTTCTTTGCCTCAGAAGCCAGAGCAATGGCAGTTGGAATGGGAGGAAGGCCTCTCACCAGTTACTAGGCTGAGAAACCATGGAGCTAAGCATTGCTGTTTTTCTTTGCCTCGGAAGCCAGAGCAATGGCAGTCGGAATGGGAGGAAGGCCTCTCACCAGTCACTAGGCCGAGAGACCATGTAGCTAAGCATGGTTGGTCTTCTTTGCCTCAGAAGCCAGAGTAATGGCAGTTGGAATGGGAGGAAGGCCTCTCACCAGTCACTGGGCCGAGAGACCATGTAGCTAAGCATGGTTGGTCTTCTTTGCCTCAGAAGCCAGAGGAATGGCAATAGGAATGGGAGGAAGGCCTCTTACTGGTCACTAGGCCGAGACCATGTCGCTAAGCAAGGCTGCTCTTCTTTGCCTCAGAAGCCAGATCAATGGCAGTTGAATGGGAGGAAGGCCTCTCACCAGTCACTACGCTGAGAAACCATGGAGCTAAGCATGGCTGCTCTTCTTTGCCTTAGAAGCCAGAGCAATGGCAGTTGGAATGGGACGAAGGTCTCTCTCCAGTCACTGGGCCGAGAGACCATGGAGCTAAGCACGGCTGCTCTTCTTTGCCTCAGAAGCAAGTGCAATGGCAGTTGGAATGGGAGGAAGGCCTCTCACTAGTCACTGGGACGAGAGTCCATGGAGATAGGCACGGCTGCTCTTCTTTCCCTTAGAAGCCAGAGCAATGGCAGTTGGAATGGGAGGAAGGCCTCTCACCAGTCACTGGGCCGAGAGACAATGGAGCTAAGCAGGGCTGCTCTTTTTGCCTTAGAAGCCAGAGCAATGGCAGTTGGAATGGGAGGAAGGCCTCTCACCAGTCACTGGGCCGAGAGACAATGGAGCTAAGCAGGGCTGCTCTTCTTTGCCTCAGAAGCCAGAGGAATGGCAGTTGGAATGGGAGGAAGGCTTCTCACCAGTCACTAGGCCGAGAGACCATGGAGCTAAGCATGGCTGCTCTTTTTTGCCTCAGAAGCCAGAGCAATGGTAGTTGGAATGGGAGGAAGGCCTCTCACCAGTCACTGGGCCGGGAAAAGATGGAGCTAAGCATAGCTGCTCATCTTTGCCTAAGAAGCAAGAGCAATGGCAGTTGGAATGGGAGGAAGGCCTCTCACCAGTCACTAGGCCGAGAGACCATGGAGCTTGGCATGGCTACTCTTCTTTGCCTCAGAAGCAAGAGCAATGGCAGTTCGAATGGGAGGAAGGTCTCTCTCCAGTCACTAGGCCGGAGACCATGGAGCTAGGCATGGCTGCTGTTCTTTGCCTCAGAAGCCAGAGAAATGGCAGTCGGAATGGGAGGAAGGCCTCTCACCAGTCATTAGGCCGAGAGACCATGGAGCTAGGCATGGCTGCTCTTCTTTGCATCAGAAGCTAGTCGAATGGAAGCTGGAATGGGAGGAAGGCCTCTCACTAGTCACTAGGCCAAGAGACCATGGAGCTAAGCATGGCTGCTCTTCTTTGCCTCAGAAGCCAGAGCAATGACAGTTGGAATGGGAGGAAGGCCTCTCACCAGTCACTAGGCCGAGAGCCTATGGAGCTAAGCATGGCTGCTCTTCTTTGCCTCAGAAGCCAGAGCAATGGCAGTCGGAATGGGAGGAAGGCCTCTCACCAGTCACTAGGCCTAGAGACCATGGAGCCAAGCATGGTCGCTCTTCTTTGCCTCATAAGCCAGAGCAATGGCAGTCAGAATGGGAGGAAGTCCTCTCACCAGTCACTAGGCCGAGAGACCATGGAGCTAAGCATGGCTGCTCTTCTTTGCCTCAGAAGCCAGAGCAATGGCAATTCGAATGGGAGGAAGAACTCTCACCAGTCACTAGGCCGAGAGACCATGGAGCTAAGCATGGCTTCTCTTCTTTGCCTCAGAAGCCAGAGGAATGGCAGTTGGAATAGGAGGAAGGCTTCTCACCAGTCACTAGACGGAGAGACCATTGAGCGAAGCATGGCTGCTCTTCTTTGCCTTAGAAGCCAGAGCAATGGCAGTTGGAATGGAGGAAGACCTCTCACCAGTCACTAGGCTGAGAGACCATTAAGCTAAGCAGGGCTGCTCTTCTTTGCCTCAGAAGCCAGAGCAATGGAAGTCGGAATGGGAGGAAGGGCTCTCACCAGTCACTGGGCCGAGAGACGATGGAGCTAAGCATTGCTGCTCTTCTTTGCCTCAGAAGCCAGAGCAATGGCAGTTGGAATGGGAGGAATGCCTCTCGCCAGTCACTAGGCCGAGAGACCATGGAGCTAAGCATGGCTGCTCTTCTTTGCCTCAGAAGCCAGAGCAATGACAGTTGGAATAGGAGGAACGCTTCTCACCAGTAATGAGACGGAGAGACCATTGAGCTAAGCATGGCTGCTCTTGTATGCCTAAGAAGCCAGAGCAATGGCAGTTGGATAGGGAGGAAGGCCTCTATCCAGTCACTAGGTCAAGAGACTATGGAGCTAAGCATGGCTGCTCTTCTTTGCCTCAGAAGCCAGAGCAATGGCAGTTGGAATGGGAGGAAGGGCTCTCACCAGTCAGTGGGCCGAGAGACCATGGAGCTAGGCACGGCTGCTCTTCTTTGGCTCAGAAGCGAGAGCAATGGCAGTTGGAATGGGAGGAAGACCACTTACCAGTCATTAGGCCGAGAGAGCATGTAGCTAAGCACGGCTGTTCTTCTTTGCCTCAGATGCCAGTGCAATGGCAGTTTGCATTGGAGGAAGACCTCTCACCAGTCACTAGGCCGAGAGACCATGGAGCTAAGAATGCTTGCTCTTTTTTTCCTAGGAAGCCCTAGCAATGGCAGTTGGAATCGGAGGACGGCCTCTTACCAGTCACTAGGCCGAGAGACTATGGAGCTAAGCATGGCTGCTCTTCTTTGCCTCAGAAGCCAGAGCAATGGCAGTCGGAATGGGGGGAAGGCCTCTCACCAGTCACTAGGTCTAGAGACCATGGAGCCAAGCATGGCTACTCTTCTTTACCTCAGAAGCCAGAGCAATGGCAGTCAGAATGGGGGGAAGGCCTCTCATCAGTCACTAGGCCGAGAGACCATGGATCTAAACATGGCTGCTCTTCTTTGCCTCAGAAGCCAGAGGAATGGCAGTTGGAATGGGAGGACGGCCTCTCACCAGTCACTAGGTCAAGAGACTATGGAGCTAAGCATGGCTGCTCTTCTTTGCCTCAGAAGCCAGAACAGTGGCAGTTGGAATGGGAGGAAGGCCTCTCAGCAGTCACTAGGCCGAGAGACCATGGATCTAAGCATGGCTGCTCTTCTTTGCCTCAGAACCCAGATCAATGGCAGTTGGAATGGGAGGAAGGCCTCTCACCAGTCACTAGGTCAAGAGACTATGGAGCTAAGCATGGCTGCTCTTCTTTGCCTGAGAAGCCAGAGAAATGGCAGTTGGAATGGGAGGAAGGCCTGTCACTAGTCACTAGGCCGAGAGACGATAGAGCTAAGCATGGCTGCTCTTATTTGCCTCAGAAGCGAGACCAATGGCAGTTGGAATGGGAGGAAGACCTCTCACCAGTCACTGGGCCGAGAGACCATGGAGCTAGGTACGGCTGCTCTTCTTTGGCTCAGAAGCCAGAGCAATGGCAGTTGGAATGGGAGGAAGGCCTCTCGCCAGTCACTAGGCCGAGAGACCATGGAGCTAAGCATGTCTGCTCTTCTTTGCCTAAGAAGCCAAAGCAATGGCAGTTGAAATGGGAGGAAGGCCTCTCAACAGTCACTGGGCCGGGAAACGATGGAGCTAGGCACGGCTCCTCTTCTTTGCCTCAGAAGCCAGAGCAATGGCAGTTGGAATGGGAGAAAGGCCTGACACCAGTCACTGGGCCGAGAGACCATGGAGCTAAGCATGGCTGCTCTTCTTTGCCTCAGAAGCCAGACGAATGGCAGTTGAAATCGGAGGAAGGCATCTCACCAGTTACTAGGCCTAACAACCATGGAGCTAAGCATGGCTTCTCTTCTTTGCCGTAGAAGCAAGAGCAATGGAAGTTGGAATGGGAGGAAGGTCTCTCTCCAGCACTGGGCCGACAGACCATGGAGTTATGCACGGCTGCTCTTCTTTGCCTCAGAACCCAGATCAATGGCAGTTGGAATGGGAGGAAGGCCTCTCACCAGTCACTAGGTCAAGAGACTATGGAGCTACGCAGGGCTGCTCTTCTTTGCCTCAGAAGCCAGAGGAATGGCAGTTGGAATGGGAGGAAGGCCTCTCACCAGTCACTAGCCGAGAGACCATGGAGTTATGCACGGCTGCTCTTCTTTGCCTCAGAAGCCAGAGGAATGGCAGTTGGAATGGCAGGAAGGCATCTCACCAGTAATTAGGCCGAGAGACCATGGAGCTAGGCACGGCTGCTCTTCTTTGTATCAGAAGCCAGACGAATGGCAGTTGGAATGGGAGGAAGGCCTCTAACCATTCACTAGGCCGAGAGACCATGGAGCTAAGCATGGCTGCTCTTCTTTGCCTAAGAAGCCAAAGCAATGGCAGTTGAAATGGGAGGAAGGCCTCTCAACAGTCACTGGGCCGGGAAACGATGGAGCTAGGCACGGCTCCTCTTCTTTGCCTCAGAAGCCAGAGCAATGGCAGTTGGAATGGGAGGAAGGCCTGACACCAGTCACTGGGCCGAGAGACCATGGAGCTAAGCATGGCTGCTCTTCTTTGCCTCAGAAGCCAGACGAATGGCAGTTGAAATCGGCGGAAGGCCTCTCACCAGTCACTTGGCCGGGAGACCATGGAGCTAGGCACAGCTGCTCTTCTTTGCCTAAGAAGCCACGGCAATGGCAGTTGGAATGGGAGGAAGGTCTCCCACCAGTCACTATGCCGAGAGACCATGGAGCTAAGCATGGCTGCTCTTCTTTGCCTCAGAAGCCAGAGCAATGGCAGTTGGAGTGGGAGGAAGGCCTCTCACCAGTCACTGGGCTGAGAGATGATGGAACTAAGCATGACTGCTCTTCTTTGCCTAAGAAGCCAGGGCAATGGCAGTTGGAATGGGAGGAAGCGCTCCCACCAGTCACTAGGCCGAGAGAACATGGAGCTAAGCATGGCTGCTCTTCTTTACGGCAGAAGCCAGAGGAATGGCACTTGGAATGGGAGGAAGGCCTCCCACCAGTCACTGGGCCGAGAGACCATGGAGATAGGCATGGCTGCTCTTCTTTCCCTCAGAAGCTAGAGCAACGACAATTGGAATGGGAGGAAGTCCTCTTACCAATCACTAGGCCGAGAGACCATGGAGGTAGGCACAGTTGCTCTTCTTTGCCTCAGAAGTCAGAGTTATGGCAGTTGGAATGGGAGGAAAGCCTCTCACCAGTCACTGGGCCGAGAGACCATGGAGCTAGGCACGGTGGTCTTCTTTGCATCAGAAGCCGGAGCAATGGCAGTTGGAATGGGAGGAAAGCTGGTAACCAGTTACTAGGCCAAGAGAGCATGGAGCTAAGCATGGCTGCTCTTCTTTTCCTCAGAAGCCAGAGCAATGGCAGTTGGAATGGGAGGAAGGCCTCTCACCAGTCACTGGGCCTGGAGACCATGGAGGTAGTCACAGCTCCTCTTCTTTGCCTCAGAAGCCAGAGCAATGGCAGTTGGAATGGGAGGTAGGCCTCCCAGCTTTCACTAGGCCGAGAGACCAAGAAACTGAGCATGGCTGCCCTTCTTTGCCTCAGAAGCCAGACGACTGGCAGTTGGATTGGGAGGAAGGCCTCTCACCAGTCACTAGGCCGAGAGACTATGGAGCAAAGCATGGCTGCTCTTCTTTGCCTCAGAAGCCAGAGCAACGGCAATTGGAATGGGAGGAAGGTTTCTTACCAATCACTAGGCCGAGAGACCAAGAAGCTAAACATGGCGCCTCTTCTTTGCCTCAGAAGCCAGAGCAATGGCAGTTGGAATGGGAGGAAGGCCTCTCAGCAGTCACTAGGCCAAGAGACCATGGAGCTAAGCACAGCTGCTCTTCTTTGCCTCAGAAGTCAGAGAAATGGCAGTTGGAATGGAAGGAAGGCCTCTCACCAGTCACTGGGCCAAAAGACCATGGAGCTAGGCACGGCTGCTCTTCTTTTCCTCAGAAGCCAGAGCAATGGCAGTTGGAATGGGAGGAAGGCCTCTCACCAGTCACTGGGCCTGGAGACCATGGAGGTAGTCACAGCTCCTCTTCTTTGCCTCAGAAGCCAGAGCAATGGCAGTTGGAATGGGAGGTAGGCCTCCCAGCTTTCACTAGGCCGAGAGACCAAGAAACTGAGCATGGCTGCCCTTCTTTGCCTCAGAAGCCAGACGACTGGCAGTTGGATTGGGAGGAAGGCCTCTCACCAGTCACTAGGCCGAGAGACTATGGAGCAAAGCATGGCTGCTCTTCTTTGCCTCAGAAGCCAGAGCCACGGCAATTGGAATGGGAGGAAGGTTTCTTACCAATCACTAGGCCGAGAGACCAAGAAGCTAAACATGGCGCCTCTTCTTTGCCTCAGAAGCCAGAGCAATGGCAGTTGGAATGGGAGGAAGGCCTCTCAGCAGTCACTAGGCCAAGAGACCATGGAGCTAAGCACAGCTGCTCTTCTTTGCCTCAGAAGTCAGAGAAATGGCAGTTGGAATGGAGGAAGGCCTCTCACCAGTCACTGGGCCGAGAGACCATGGAGCTAAACAAGGCTGCTCTTCTTTTCCTTAGAGGACAGAGCAATGGCAGTTGGAATGGGAGGAAGGCCCCTTACCAGTCACTAGGCCGAGAGACCATGGAGCTAAGCATGGCTGCTCTTTTCTGCTTCAGAAGCCAGAGCAATGGCAGTTGGAATGGGAGGTAGGCCTCTCACCAGTCACTGGGCCTGGAGACCATGGAGCTAAGCATGGCTGCTCTTCTTTTCCTAAGAAGCCAGAGCAATGGCAGTTGGAATGGGAGGAAGGCCTCTCACCAGTCACTGGGCC
The DNA here is from genome assembly GCA_948474755.1 of Ctenosaura bakeri. NCBI lineage: Eukaryota > Metazoa > Chordata > Lepidosauria > Squamata > Iguanidae > Ctenosaura > Ctenosaura bakeri. The sequence continues at coordinate 7,418 of CAOLHI010007554.1, forward strand.
GAGAGACCATGGAGCTAAGCATGGCTGCTCTTCTTTTCTAAGAAGCCAGAGCAATGGCAGTTGGAATGGGAGGAAAGCCTCTAACCAGTCACTGAGCTGAGAGACAATGGAGGTAAGCATGGCTGCTCTTCTTTTCCACAGAAGCCAGAGCAATGGCAGTTGGAATGGGAGGAACGCTTCTCACCAGTCACTAGGCCGAGAGACGATGCAGGTAAGCATGGCTGCTCTTCTTTGCCTAAGAAGCCAGAGCAATGGTAGTTGGAATGCGAGGAAGGCCTCTTACCAGTCACTACGCCGAGAGACCATGGAGCTAAGCATGGCTGCTCTACTTTGCCTCCGAAGCCAGAGCAATGGTAGTTGGAATAGGAGGAAGGCCTCTCACCAGTCACTGGGACGAGAGAACATGGAGCTAGGCACGGCTGCTCTTCTTTGCCTCAGAAGCCATAGCAATGGCAGTTGGAGTGGGAGGAAGTGCTCCCACCAGTCACTAGGCCGAAGAACATGGAGCTAAGCATGGCTGCTCTTCTTTACCGCAGCAGCCAGAGGAATGGCACTTCGAGTGGGAGGAAGGCCTCCCACCAGTCACTGGGCCGAGAGACCATGGAGATAGGCATGGCTGCTCTTCTTTCCTTCAGAAGCTAGAGCAATGACAATTTGAATTGGAGGACGGCCTCTTACCAATCACTAGGCCGAGAGACCATGGAGCTAGGCACAGTTGCTCTTCTTTGCCTCAGAAGCCAGAGGAATGGCAGTTGTAATGGGAGGAAAGCCTCTCACCAGTCACTGGGCCGAGAGACCATGGAGCTAGGCACGGTGGTCTTCTTTGCATCAGAAGCCGGAGCAATGGCAGTTGGAATGGGAGGAAAGCTGGTAACCAGTCACTAGGCCAAGAGAGCATGGATCTAAGAATGGCTGCTCTTCTTTTCCTCAGAAGCCAGAGCAATGGCAGTTGGAATGGGAGGAAGGTCTCTTCCCAGTCACTAGGCCGAGAGACAATGAGCTGAGCATGGCTGCTCTTTTTGCTTCAGAAGCCAGAGCAATGGCAGTTGGAATGAGAGGAAGGCCTCTACCTGTCACTAGGCCCGGAGACCATGGAGCTAAGCATGGCTGCTCTTCTTTTACTAGAAGCCAGAGCAATGGCAGTTGGAATGGGAGGAAGGCCTCTCACCAGTCACTGGGCCTGGAGACCAAGGAGCTAAGCATGGCTGCCTCTTCTTTTCCTAAGAAGCCAGAGCAATGGCAGTTGGAATGGGAGGAAAGCCTCTAACCAGTCACTGGCTGAGAGACAATGGAGGCAAAGCATGGCTGCTCTCTTTTCCACAGAAGCCAGAGCAATGGCAGTTGGAATGGGAGGAACGCTTCTACCAGTCACTAGGCCGAGAGACCATGCAGGTAAGCATGGCTGCTCTTCTTTGCCTAAGAAGCCAGAGCAATGGCAGTTGGAATGCGAGGAAGGCCTCTTACCAGTCACTACGCCGAGAGACCATGGAGCTAAGATGGCTGCTCTACTTTGCCTCAGAAGCCAGAGCAATGGACTTGGAATGGAGGAAGGCCTCTCACCAATCACTGGCGAGAGAACATGGAGCTAAGGGACAGGGTGCTCTTCTTTGCCTCAGAAGCCAGACCAATGGCAGTTGGAATGGGAGGAAGGCCTCCCTACCAGTCACTAGGCCGAGAGAAATGGAGCTAAGCATGGCTGCTCTTCTTTACCGCAGCAGCCAGAGGAATGGCACGTTCGAGTGGGAGGAAGGCCTCCCACCAGTCACTGGGCCGAGAGACCATGGAGATAGGCATGGCTGCTCTTCTTTCCTTCAGAAGCTAGAGCAATGACAATTTGAATTGGAGGACGGCCTCTTACCAATCACTAGGCCGAGAGACCATGGAGCTAGGCACAGTTGCTCTTCTTTGCCTCAGAAGCCAGAGGAATGGCAGTTGTAATGGGAGGAAAGCCTCTCACCAGTCACTGGGCCGAGAGACCATGGAGCTAGGCACGGTGGTCTTCTTTGCATCAGAAGCCGGAGCAATGGCAGTTGGAATGGGAGGAAAGCTGGTAACCAGTCACTAGGCCAAGAGAGCATGGATCTAAGAATGGCTGCTCTTCTTTTCCTCAGAAGCCAGAGCAATGGCAGTTGGAATGGGAGGAAGGTCTCTTCCCAGTCACTAGGCCGAGAGACAATCAAGCTGAGCATGGCTGCTCTTCTTTGCCTCAGAAGCTAGAGCAATGGCAGTTGGAATGAGAGGAAGGCCTCTTACCTGTCACTAGGCTGAGATACCATGGAGCTAAGCATGGCTGCTCTTCTTTGACTGAGAAGCCAGAGCAATGGCAGTTGGAATGGGAGGAAGACCTCTCACCAGTCACTGGGCCTGGAGACCAAGAAACTGAGCATGGCTGCCCTTCTTTGCCTCAGAAGCCAGACGACTGGCAGTTGGAATGGGAGGAAGGCCTCTCACCAGTCACTGGGCCGAGAGACTATGGAGCAAAGCATGGCTGCTCTTATTTGCCTCAGAAGCCAGAGCAACGGCAATTGGAATGGGAGGAAGGTCTCTTACCAATCACTAGGCCGAGAGACCAAGAAGCTAAACATGGCGCCTCTTCTTTGCCTCCGAAGCCAGAGCAATGGCAGTTGGAATGGGAGGAAGGCCTCTCAGCAGTCACTAGGCCAAGAGACCATGGAGCTAAGAATGGCTGCTCTTCTTTCCCTCAGAAGCTAGAGGAATGACAATTGGAATGGGAGGAAGGCCTCTTACCAATCACTAGGCCGAGATACCATGGAGCTAAGCACAGCTGCTCTTCTTTGCCTAAGAAGCCAGACCAATGGCAGTTGGAATGGGAGGAAGGCCTCTTACCAGTCACTAGGCCGAGAGACAATCGAGCTAAGCATGGCTGCTCTTCTTTGCCTCAGAAGCCAGAGCAATGACAGTTGAAATGGAAGGAACGCCGCTGACCAGTCAGTGGGCCGAGAGACCATGGAGCTAAGCATGGCTGCTCTTCTTTGCCTCAGAATCCAGAGCAATGGCAGTTGGAATGGGAGGAAGCCCTCTCACCAGTCACTAGGCCGAGAGACGATGGAGGTAAGTATGGCTGCTCTTCTTTGCCTCAGAAGCAGAGCTGCTGCAGTTGGGATGGGAGTTGACTGCTTAATGATCTGCTCCAGGATCTTTCCAGGTACTTATTTCAGGCTGACTGGGCGATAATTATTTGGTTCCTCATTTTTCCCTTCTTGAAGATGGTTTTCCCCCATTTATACAGTTATTTTTGAGAGTCGTTCTTTGAGAAGTTGGCCTAAATGACCTGAAGTCATGAGATCACATCTGATCATGGAAGCTAAGAAGGCTCAGCCCTGGTTAGTACTTGGCTGGTAGACCACCAACAAGTATCAGGTGCTGTCAGCTTTTTTTCAGGCAAAAGGACTTGCCAAACAGAGGCTGGGTGGCCGTCTGTTGAGAGTGCTTTCATGGTATATTCTGGCAGAATGGGGTTGGACTGGAGGGTCCTTGTGGTCTCTTCCAACTCTCTATGAAACCATCTATGTTCCCTGCCTAAAAAAGCCCCGTGAAATTCATGGGGTCACCACTAAGTCAACAAGCAACTTGAAGGCACATCTCTTCACTCCTTTGGAGGTTCCTCATCAGGCTTGGTGCTGAGGCTGGAAGCTAATGCAGGGGAAATGGGAAATCAAGTCCAAACCAATTTGCAGTATGGAATGTGGGCAGTTGACGACCAGGAGCTTTGGAGAGGAAAACACAGGAGGATCCACAATATCTGATTTGTTTGCTACCACATCAGGTATCATAGTTTACCTCACAAAACAAGGGGCAGGAATAATCTGCCCTCTAGATGTCATCACGTTGGAAGTTCCAGCAGCTCTAGTGCCAATAGAATCAATGATAAGAAATGCTGGGAGTTGCAGTCCAACAACATCTGGACAGCTACATGACTCCCACCCCCATCCATTATGTGCGGCGAATTTCCTACCATATATAGAAAGGATATAAGAAACATTCAGAATCTGAGAGGGAGGAATGTGAAGAAACACTCTCCGCAGTCAGAAAGAGAGAAAAACTTAATTGGATGCCAGATGAAACTCTTCAAGCAGTTAAGGCAGATGTGAAGCAAAAGTAAAAGGTGATAGAAATAGGGTCAGAATCCTGAATGCAACTATTCAGTGACGTCTGTGCAAGGACCAAGAGAACAAGTATAATAATCAGTGCAGAGATGAGAATGAATGCAGTGGATGACAACAAAAAAAGGAAGAAGAGAATTCTTCCACAATATCTGAGAAACCAAAGGGAATTTTAAACCAAGAATGGGGATGTTTTACGACCCTTAGGGGAGCACATTACATGACCAAGCAGAAATAAAAAGATAATGGAAACAATAAAAAGAAGAACTAGATATCAGAGAATAAAGGATGACAGATTCGTTTAAGGAAACACCATTGAAAGAGACACCTACAATTTAAGAAAGTGAAGTGGAAGCTGCACTCAGACCATTTGGAGAAATAAGTCACAGGGAACAGATGGCATACCATTAGAACTGCTTCAGCCTACAGATATAGAATTTACACAAGTTCTAACTGAAACTTGTCAACAAATATGGGAAAAAAACAATGGCGCAAAGATTGGGATATATATATTGAGCATTTCCAGTGCCCAAGTAAGGGGATACCAGGGAATGAAGCAATCACAAGCCTGTTGCATTAATCTCCCATGAAAGTAAAGTGATGATCAAAATTCTACCACAACAACCTTTACCACTGATTCTGTTACGTACCCCCACCCCAGTCTGCCATTTGAACTGATAGTTTTCATCTGTCCTCCACTTGCTTGCAAATGACAGCTGTGCTGAATGAGCAAGCCAGTTTCATACCAAACATGGGAGGAGGGGCGGCAGCCTCCTCGGAGTCGAAGCCGCAGGTGGGCTGAGACCGCGGACTGGAGCTGGGGCCTGCCCACCCCGGCGAGCCTGCAGGCGTCCCGACCGCCGGGGCGAGCCCCGAGTCGGCCCTGGCACCGCTAACGGACCCGTCTGCATGGCTGGAGTCCTCTGCGGTGATGGGGTCTCTCCCCGCACTGGCAGGAAGCTCGGCGGCCACCGCGCCTCTCCCCGAGCGGGGACGGAAGCGCCGCCGGCCACGGGAAGCTCGGCGGCAATGGTGCCTACCCGCCATACCCAGCGTATAAGACGACCCCTGACTTTTGCAAAGTTTTTCGGGGGTTAAAAGGTCGTCTTATACGCTGAAAAATATGGTATATAATTGAATACGATTGTTCAGATTATCTATGACCATTTCCGCTTTACACTGTTATAGTGCTAGCATTCCATTTAAAGCACCCTGTGGAATTCTGGGATTTGTAGTTTCCTGAGGCCAAAGACCTCTCCGGCTGAGAATTCTAAAGGCCCCTCCCTCCCTAAACATGAAATCCCAGGATTCCACA
>CAOLHI010007555.1:0-14607 GCA_948474755.1 Ctenosaura bakeri
TTGGCTCCCCAGTCCAGTCCATGGTGCTTCGGAGCAGTGCGTGCTCATCAATACGCACTGCTCTGGCATCCCAAATGGCGGCTTCCGGGTCTCAACCAACCTCTGAAGCTCGCCAGCCTAAAGCCCGCCCCCGGGCACATCGCAGGCCCGCATTGGTGCAAGTCTGTGAATCTGCATAAGGGAGCAGGCTCGCAGTGGCATGCTGCGTGCATTTGAAAGACTGGAAAAATCAGGTCTTTCAAAAGCACGCTGGAGGACCACTTGGGGTCGTTCCAGACCGGACTGAGCTGTGGATCTACATTAAATAGGTCCAACCCAGTCCGGTCCGAGGTGCAGACCTCCTCCTTGGAGGACGGACTGTGCCGTTTGAAAAAACCCATGTGGAAAAGGCCTATGATGTAATATTGCTGAGACCTAATCAATAGAAGTTCTGCTACATCTCAGGAGAGCTTAATTAAGATATTGTTTTGGACAACAACTCTCAGAATATCCCAGCTAGTGGGAGATTCTGAGAACTGCAGTTCAAGAAGTATTTTTTTCCCCTAGTTTTGTACCTAAGATAAAGTACTGGTAAAATAGACACAATGAGGCAAATGCTTTAATAAAATTCCCCCCTCTCTATCCTTTCCTCTCTTTTAATTCCTCCAGACATTCTGCAATCCTTGCTCACCTTCAAAGGGCACAGCCTGGGCAGACAGTATGAAAGGATCATAGTAGCTGTACATCCCCTTCTTCCACACCACAGACATGACAGGGCCTGAAGACAGGACTTCCGCCACAGGTTCCTGACGGCTGCAGCCATACAGCCTGAGACAAAGAGCAAAAACAGAGGTATAAAGCTTGTTTTGACAAGGCTGGATGATGGGAAGGAAAGATGAAGGGACAGCTTTGAAGTCAACAGAGGTAAAATGGGCACAAGCTAGTTTTAGATCTTTATTGATTTGTATATTTGTGTGTGTGTGACTGAAATACTAATCACTTCTGGCACAGCAGAAGAATGTATGGGTAAGTGGTAGCTATAGCAAGTGTATCAAGAGTATATCACTTGGTGAGAGATTGCTTGGGACCCTCATGTTCTCTGTTTTGAACTTCATGATGAAAACAACAAAATATGAATGAAACACAGATATTGTTGTTGTGCATTATTGTGTGTTTCTGACTTATGGTGACCCTAAGGTGAACCTGTCACAGGGTTTTCTGCAGCTGAGAGTGTGTGACATGCCCAAGGTCACCCAGTGGGTTTACGATGTCTGAGCAGGGATTCAAACGAGGGTCTCCAGGGTTGTAGTCCAGCGTTCAAACCATGAACGCTGGACTTTCCACACAGATATGTATATAACATAGGTAAGCATATAAATAAATCTTTAAAAATTGTTTGGTGACTGAAGGAAGCTTATGGGCACTGGCTATGTAGTCATGGAGAACAGAGACACCCTTTTTCCCAAGCATGTTTCCAATTGGTTGTTGTGGGTTTTCCAGGCTTTGAGGCCATGTTCTATTAGTATTTTCTCCTGATGTTTTGCCTGCATCTGTGGCTGGCATCTTCAGAGGATCTGTTGTCAACCTTATCCCAGTCTTGGATGCTCATTTTTTGACTAATGCTGGTATGGAGGAATAGCAGCTCTTTGTCTATGTTTGCCAGTTCTTAATCGGTGGTGTGGATTCCCTCATGTAATAGTGCATGTTCCATTTGGTTATAGATGCGGTTAAGGTCCTTTTTGCTGTGAGAAAGGATGGAATGGTTCTTGTGTCTCTGCAGTGTAGCAGAAAGAATAGAGTAGGTGTACTTTCCTGATCCGGAGTTTTTCCAATCTCCGGGTGTCTTGGAACAGTTTCTCCCCATAGAGATGTTCGATGTAATGTCAAAGGTTTTCATGGCTGGAATCCATAGGTTGTTGTTGATTTTCTGGGCTTTGAGGCCATGTTCTACCAGTATTTTCTCCTGACATTTCGCCTGCATCTGTGGCTGGCATCTTCAGATGATCTTATGAAGATGCCAGCCACAGATGCAGGTGAAACATCAGGAGAAAATACTAATAGAACACGGCCTCAAAGCCCGGAAAACCCACAACAACCTATGGATTCCAGCTGTGAAAGCCTTTGACTTTACATGTTTCCAATTGCTATGAGGGCTACAAACTTGTTTCTTTTTTAAAATGTAAAATTTGCCATCTACTGCATTCTTGGCAGGTTTTTTCTTACAAGATGAATAAAGCTGGCCCTATATGTAGCACTTCAGACTTAGTTCACTTGCATGGATTATGAACAGTGACTGTTAAATCACAAATAAAAAAAAACAGACACAAAGTTTCTAACAGCTCTGAGAGGGGATTAAAATATTTTATCAAAAAGGTACTGGAATACTTTAAGCTGGTAAATCCAAACTGGTTTTACTTTTGATTTGAAAGAAGATATCTGTTTGATCATAACACCAGAGAAATAAACAGAGAAGACAATTGCGTCAGCAGACAAATCCAAACTCTCAAGATTAGCTCAAGATACTTTGCTGCCTAAGGAGTATCAGATTTACCGTATTATACATACAGAAATTGTGACTGGATCCCAGTTGAATTTCACTTCAGTACTGGGCTGATGGCATATAATGTTTTTTTTTCCCCTTGTACCTGAGGGCAAGAGGCCTTTAGGGAATGAAGAGTAACAGCCAGGGGATTGTTATTGTTGTTCCCCCACATGTGTCATCTGAGGCCACTAAGTTGCTGTGATGCCAGGCAAGTCCAGTTGTTCTAGTCACCTGCAAACTGTTCTGGTCATCTGCATTAAGTGAATTATAAATACAAATTTGAGCCAATGTGATATAGTGATCTGAGTGTTAGATTAGAATTCTGGTAGACTAGGGTGTGAATCTGCACTCAGTCATGAAACCCACTGAGTAATCCTGGACAAGCTGCATTATCTCACGCTTAGAGGAAGGCAATGGCAAATCTCCTCTAAACACATTTTGCCAAAAAAAGCTGGGATAGGTTGTTTGCCTGACAAACAAAAATTAAGTGTGCTAGACATCCTGAACCTATGTTAGACCCTACTTTCAAGTGGGGGAAAAATAGAGGGAAGGCATGCATGCCCACTTGATGTTCATGCTGGTATGAGATCAAAGCTACCTACGATGTGATGAGCTGCTTCTCCAAAGGTCCGGCTGCATCATACATGGCCAGTCGGTCCCGGCATTCTGGGAGGGTCCATTCCAGGTGTAGCTTGATCATGTGACCTTTGGGGCCATGGAGATGCCAAAGACAGCTGGAGGCGAGGTAGTCAGGGCCCCTCAGCTTTAAAACTGCATCCTCCCTGATGTAGCTATATCGATAGCAGCCTAAGCAGACAAGATGAAGACAACTGCAGACCAGAGTTTGGACAATTAACATTTTAGGAAAGTAGTTCCGAAAATCTCTCGGCCATGGCCACTGTTTTGGACTACAACTCCCAACATTCCTGATTGTTGGCCATACTGACTAGGGCAGTAGGGTAGGGAAATCTGGATTGCATTGATGCATACTCCTACTTGCTCTGATATGCTCTGCTAAATGATAGCAAAATACTGGTTGCTGTAAAATAGTATGAAATATTACTGGTGGCCAACAGCAAATATTGATAAATTCAGGTCAATGCCTGGAACAAGTAGCAGCTGTTTTCATATGCACATTAACCATTCAACATCAATAAGCATGTAGTCTGAAAGATACAGGAACACTGAATACATTATATTCCCAAAGCAAACTTGAAGCCTGTGCTGCATTCTGAGGTATTAGAAGCAGTATTAGTGTTTTATGGTTACTACTATTCAGGGCTTGGAAACCTTATGGGACTTTTATCTTCCAGAGACCCACAGCCAGGTGTATAAATCAGGGGGAGGGCAAATTAAGGGCACTGCCCCACCAAATAAGAATTCTGCCTTCTCCAAAAGAAAGTTTCCCTCCCTTTCCAAGGCCATTTCTGCACTACACTGTTATAGTGCTATTATTCCACTTTCAACATTCTGTGGAATTCTGGAGTTTGTAGTTTACTGAGATCAAAGAGCTCTCTGGCTGAGAATTCTAAAGGCCTCTTCCTAAACTACAAACCCCAGGATTTCATAGGATGTTGAAGTGGAAAAATAGCACTATAAAAGTGTAGTGCGGAAAAGGACCAAATGCCTAACAATGCAGTAACATCAAACTTAGTGGGGCATTTAGAAATAGCATTTAGACATCCAAAGAAAAGAAATTGGAGAAGTTCCCGAAGGAATGCTAACACGACCAACAAAAGAGGTCTAGGTATGTACAGTTTTCAGGGTCTTGCTTTCTACAGTGGTAGACATTTGGGAATGGAAGGAAAAATTCATTTGGAGGGGCAATGTCCTCATTTGGACCATACCACCCCCATAGATACACTCCTACTCTTGATTATCATAGCCCATGGCCTTGCTAGCTAGGAATTCTGGGAGCTGGAGTCCAAAAAAGTAGCTTTTCCAAGGTCTATTCCTATTCCTATTGTTATTATTTTCCACCTTCCTTCATCAAAGATGAATACTACTACTACTACTGTTATTATTGTATTGTTATTGTCATCATCATTATCGTCATTGTTATCATTATTCATTGTTATTCATTCAAATAGTCTCAATGAGGCCAGCAAGAATCACATAAAACCTCAGCATATCAGCTATCACAACATATAAAAGCAGCAGAGAATGCTATAAATAGTTTTCACCTGGACAGCATATTAATTTATGGGTCTGCTATGCCCGTTGCCTTCACCTCTCCCTCCCTTCATTGCAACAAACATAAAAATAATGGGGAATTAAACAGCCTACCCAATGTGGATTTCAGCACTATTATGTCTTTCACACTGGATTCTGTCAGGGGAAAAAACATAAAGAAAAAGATGAAATGAGATTAAATGAGATGCTGCAAGGGGAAAAATAATCCATAAAAAAACGAGATGAGAGAATGTAAGGGGAAAAATGGAAAATTGCTAGAAAATATACGGAAGTTCCTTAGCCATTTTATTTTAGGTTCAAACATAATGCTAAATGAGAAATGAGGAATGCATGGCTCTCCAGGTGTCAACAGATCCTATAATCCTTCATAATTGTTGAGCTGACTAATGGGAACTGAAGCCTAACAGTTCCTGAAAGACATGTTCTCTGGCTTTGGATTAGAGCTGTGCAAATATGCTGGCTCAAATACTCTCCACTTCTCCTTCTTCCTCTAGCATTCATAGCTTGGTTTGAACTAACTGTGGCTTGTCACTATACCTGAACCGGGAACGTGATTAGTTTATATGAACAACCCAGAATCAGAAACTACAGTTTGATCTTGACCAGTTTCAAGTAATCATAGTTGAAAAACAAATTACCATTTGTCAGTGTTAGATGTGACAACAAGGACATTTCCTCACTACACTGTTATGGTGCTATTTTCCGCTTTCAACATCCTGTGGAATTCTAGGGCTGGCAGTGCCAACTATTGCAGGCCAGCCAGCAGCTTTGGCAGGAACACAGCATTGTGTGCATGTATGTTTGTGTGCCAATCCTATTCTTTTGTTCTCAAAGAAGCAAAGAAGATTGTATCGCTCCCACCCCCCACTGCTATGTCCCTGCCAAAGCTTCTCGCGTATAATCGAAACCACATAAAACAAACTTGTGTTAAATGTGGGCCTACTGTACTGCTAATGCTTCCTTAATGCGTATGTTTTGGAGTTGTCCTATAGTAGCTACGTTTTGGGAGGAAGTAATTATGACAGTAAATTTGGTTTTGGAAAGTTCTTTGATATTCAGGAACACGTATGCCCTTTCAAATTATTTACCTCTTTCTTAGAAATTAACAAATGGACAATGGAAGTGGATTTTTTAATGTCCTTCTGGGTGGTACAAGACTGATACTTCACTATTGGAAAGATAATTTTTTTCTACCTATGATCCAGTGGATAGAAGGTCTAATGATGCTTGCAATGTTTGAAAGAATGATGTATAGGCAAAATTTACAAATGGACTTATATTTGAACATTGGGTCAGCTTTTATTTAAACCTATGACTAATATTGTTATTTTTCTTCATTTTGTGTTTTTATATTCCTGCTTTTGTTAAACATGTAACTGAGATCCCTTTTGAATATAAATAAATTTTAAAAATGCAGCACTGTTTACAAAAGTTGAAACAGTAAAAAAAAATATGGATGCACAGAGGAAAATAACCATGAAAACAACAAACACAGCAATTGTTAAAGAAAGAACACAGTGGATTAAAAGTCTAAAAACATATATTACAAAAGCATTTAAAAATAAGAGTAGTGTGAAAGGTTTCAATCAGTTCATACAGAAATCCACAAATGTTGCAACTGAGCGAGCATGTCTGCTCTAATCACCTTATTTTGATATATATTTAAAGAATTTGTTCCACGAGTAGGCATCTACCAGGAACTGGGGTGGGGCACGTTGCCTCTTATGTGACCTTGGTGGGTCACCTGCTCACTGCATCCCCTAGCCTCCAAAATCTGCAAGTGGCTAATTAAGTAGGAAGTTAAGGCCGTTTCTGCCCTACACAGTTATAGTGCTTTTATTCCACTTTCAGCATCCTATGGAATCCTGGGTTTTGCAGTTTAGGGAGGGACCTTTAGAATTCTCAACCAGAGAGCTCTTTGGCCTCAGTAAACTACAAACCCCAGAATTCCATAGGATGTTGAAAGTGGAATAATAGCACTATAACAGTGGTCCTTTCCGCACCTTACCTTTTTTGGCCCTGAGGTGCGGGGATCACGCGAGCAGCCTCCAGCAAGAGGCTCTTGAGTCTCCGCTGCTTCAGCTCTGCATGAGCTGCCTGCTCCTGAGCAGGTAGCGCGAGAGCCCCACCTCTTCCTTCTGCAGTGCAGCCTAGGAGTTTCCCAGGCTGTGCTGGGGCAGGAAGCGTGACCGCCATGGCTCTGGAGGCTCCGCACGCACGACAAGTGCACATGGGGCCCTGGAGCAATGTACGATCACACACCATTTTCGGCTGAAAGCCAAAAACAAAAAACTACATGAGCAGTGCCTGCCAGGCCCTGGAGCATTGCACAATTGTGAGTGCATCATGCAGATTGCTCCTCACAATTGCGCGACACTCTGGGCACCCTTTCGCATGGCAAATGCCGTGTGAAAAGGGCCTCCAGAGTAGTGTGGAAATGGCCTAAGTGTCAGCCCAGTCCAAGAGAAAAGGCAAGATCCCTCCTCTACGGTGGGAAAGATGGAAGCATCTTTCTCTGCATCTTTCACAGCATATGGGGAACTCTTCAGCACCACCTCCTTGTACTCTTCAGCCCCACTTAATTCCTGTAGTGCCAGGCTTGCTCCCCTTTTTCTCCTCCTCAGTCCTAGCTAGCTCCTATAGTGGTTTGTCACTGAATTTTACTGGCAAACTGCTTGGTTGGGAAGTTGTACCACCAACACTTGTGATTGGTGATTTCTAAGGGGTTTGGGGAGGCAGGGCCTAGGAAGCTACAAAAAAAGGGACATGAGGCCACATGCAGCTCACAAGTCACACATTCCACACCCTGATTTTCCCTTGTGCGTCAGAAAAAGTGGCTCCCAGAGTAAATTACTGATCAAAGAAAACAAGACAGACCCTGACCTCAGGATCACAATCTAAAAATAGATAAAACAACAAAACAAAAGAAAGGAGAAATGAAAATGTTTGGGACTACAGCTGTCATAAGTCCCAGCCAGTATGATCAATGATCGAGAATTATAGGAATTGTGATCCATAATGTCTGGAAGGCTCTCTAGTATCTGGGCTGAAGCCTGCCTGGGATTAGCACGGCTTGTCTCTTGCCCCATTACTATACTTTTTTTTGTTCTTTTACCACAACCTCCTTTCCCCCCTTGCTCATCTATAATTGTTGAATCACTTCAGCTATGTTCTTATCTCTTGATGCTTCTGTCCTAATAAGCTGGCCCTCAACTCTCTAACATATCCTCTTTTTTTTTTTTTGAGCTTTTCCTTCCTAATTAAACTGGCAATTAAGTCCCAGGGGAAATATATCTCATTTAGGACATGTCTCATCAGGAGCTTCCAGTCCTACTGTCCTTTGTACTGTAACATTATGTTCAGTGTGCAGAGAAGCAATGCCTGTTGAAAAGTGGAGCCACATTCCACTGGGCTTTCTTGTAATTTGCATATATTCCTCCACGAGATCAGTGCCACATATGCCAATCTTACAGTTCTTGGTTGGCAGTGTGGACTGAAGAAGATGTGAGAATCATGCAGCCCTCCAGGGCTTGTTGGACTCCCAAATCCTACATTTCCCAATGTAGCTTGCTCCTTTCCCTTTCCCTTTCCCTTTCCCTTTCCCTTTCCCTTTCCCTTCCTTCCTTCCTTCCTTCCTTCCTTCCTATCCCACCACCATTTTCCCAGTTCAGGACTCTAGGCAGCTTACAACAGTTAAAGCAAACATAGGCCTTTTCCGGATTTTATTTTTAAAATGGGGCGGCACGTCCTCCAGCGACAACGTCTGCACTTGGGGGTGAACTGGGTCCGGACTACTTAATGTATGTCTGGACTTCAGCCCGCTCCAGAATGCCCAGAACTGGTGGTTCGCCGTGCTATTGAAAGACCAATTAAAAGAGGACTGTCGCTGCGCTAAGTGTAGATTTGCAGGCTCGCACCAGTGCGAGGCTGCAGATCTTCCGGGGGCGGGCTTCTGGCTGCGAGCTTCTCCGGTTGGTGGAGAGCCTCCACCAACCGGAAGCCTCCATTTTCGTCTCCGGAGAGTATGTAGCACGGGCACGTGCTGCTCCGGATCAGCGTGGATTGTCGGGGGGGGAGCGTGCCAGTCCTGTGAGTAATGGACTGCCCTGTTTCCCCCCAAAGTGTGGAAAAGCCCATAGTTAAAAATTAAAATTAACAGGAGGCAGTTCCTGAAGCATTCCTGTTCCTGCATTTCTGGCAAACAGTAAATGTGATCACAATTGTGAGGGAGGGGAAACTGTGACTAGAACCTGGAAGTAACTGGTAAATAACTAGCTGCCTGCAATTAATTCCTTTTTTGCAGTAACTACAGCAAAATTAAGTCACAATGTGATGGTAACTTTATAAAAGATAATTTTATTTTTGCTAGTATAACTGTTTGAGTTACTTTTTAAATTACAGGAATGTGGCTGTACTAAATGATAGAGGAGGAATATCACATGGTTCAAATGCTGGCTTGTGTCACAACTGCTTTGTGAAACCGCCTTTGGCTCTGCTGTGCTGACACACATCTAGTTACAACCTCTTTAGATTATTGCAACCTGCTTTAAACAAGGCTGTCTTTGAAAAATGTTCAAAAATTTTAGCTGGTCCAAAGAGGTATAGGCAGACTTTCGACTAATGTGGGTTACAGGGAGCACATAGCCCCTTTGTAACAACAGTTTCACTGGCTATTGGTTAATTTCCAGTTACAATTCAAAATCATGGCTATGTCCTGTAAATCCCTATATGGCTTTTGCCTTGGTTGTCTGAAGGTCCATGTTTTCCTATAAGAGCCTGTTTGAGATTTGAGATCTTGAAGGGAGACCCATCATCCTCACAGGCATGTCTGGTAGAAACACAGGAGAGGGCATCTCAGTGTTTGCTTGCAGACTTTGGAACTCCCCTGTTAGAATGGTAGACTGGCTTCTTCCATGATCTTCTTCTGGCAGCAGATGAAGACCTTTTTGTTTCAACAGGCTACTGGGAACTGACTGTTTATGAGGAAAGGGTTCTTAACTGTGCTACACTGTTCCTATTCTGCTTTGGTGAGACATTACTTGGAATACTGTGTCCAGTTTTGGGCACCACAATTCAAAAAAGGATATTGACAAGCTGGAATGTGGCCAGAGGAGGGTGACCAAAATGCTAACAGGCCTGGAAACCACACCCTATGAGGAGCAGCCTAGAATGCTACGTACGTTTAGCCTGGAGAAGAGAAGGTTAAGAGGTGACACGACAGACATGTTTAAATATTTGAAAAGATGTCCTATGGAAGAACGAGCAAACTTGTTTTCTGTGGCTCCAGAGACTAGAACACGTTGCAATGGATTCAAACTACATGAAAAGAGATTCCACCTAAAGTTAGGAAGAACTGCCTGATAGTAAGAGCAGATTGTCAATGGAATACACTGCCTTGGAGTGTGGTGGAGCCTCCTTCTTTAGAAGTTTTTAAGTAGAGGCTGGATGGCCATCTGTTTGGAATGCTTTGATGGGGTTTTCCTGAATGGCAGGGGTTGGGCTGCATGGCCCTTGTGATCTCTTCCAATTCCAGGCTTTTATGATTCGATGATTCTGTTTTTAATGGATATTATAAATTGCTTTGAATTCTACTGATGGTTGCATTAAAATTTCATTTTTGCATGTTTTTCCCAAGGTGCTCTTTCATCTTTATCACTTTTCCATTTTGTAAGCTGACTTAAGTTCTAGGGCTGTGGAAATGGCAGGATATAAATTAATATCACTGGTGGTGGTGGTGGTACCTGGGGGATTTGTTGGCCCAGGGATTCTGGGAGCTGAGATCCAAAAAAGTAGCTCTCCCAATCTCTGGGTAATGTCAAAGTGATGGCAGTGTGCTTTGTCCAACAGGAACCTTGTAACATTCAGTTTTTTATCTTGGAACTTAAAAAGTAAGACTGTAAATCTGTACCACTTACTTAGCTATTTAAACAGTTTAATTACCTTGCTAAGTAGTACTCCCTCACTTTCTGGGCAGCTGCTGCTGTGAGCAACAGTTTTCTCTTTCTCTTTTGATCAGGAATCACCTGAACTGATGTTTTCATCCCCTCCTGTGAGTGATCTGTGGTGCAACAGTCAGAAGCAGGATCCCTGTCACAATTCCCCTCACACTGGAGATTGCTAATGGGAAAGGGATCGAAATATGAATCTGCTGCTGCTTCCCAATCAAAAGGGGAGAAGACATCTATTGCTTGCAGTGGCTGCTGCCTGGTAAATCAAGACTGGGGTTCTTCCAGGATCTCTACATATTTTCTAAACAAGTCAGTATGCAGGGACTGTGAATACAAACCAGTCATGAATGCATAACTCTATATTATGTGTTCATAATTCCAGCCTAGTGAGTTTCAGCCTGATCATTTTAGTCATTTTTGAAAAATAGTTCAGTAAAGAGTTATTTTAAAATATGCAATTTGTAACTGTTATATAGGCCATTTCCACAAGACAACGCTCTTCCGTGTCATCTCACTGCAGTCCCAGGTCCAGAAGGGAGCGCGTCAGTAATGCTCCTCTTTGCACCCACTTGGTCCACGCAAAAAAGAATGCAATGGTGCCATGTCTTCCTTCCGCAGCACAGCCATGCTTTTTCCATTGCTGTGCCACGGAAGGAAGCGTTGCCAATGTGCTTCCACAGCTTCGCATGGCCAGAAGTGATGGCAGCGCCGCACGATCGCAGACACAAAATGGATTTTTTCCATTTTGTGAAAACTGCACGAGCATGATGCTCCATGACAGGATGGCAGCGGGATGCTGATGACATCATGTGGAAGTGCAGCCTGCTGACTGCTGCCATACTGTGGCAGAAACGAGACAGCAACATCATGTGGAAAGGGCTATACTGTCTCTATAGAAGTAGTTAGTTGTGTATATCTAAATAGTTACAATTATAACTATAGCTAATTGTGATTGAAAAGTAACTTTCTGAGTTATGATCATGAGAATTAAAAGAATGAGTCGTTAAAGAGACAGACGATGAAGTCTCATGCTGTATTCAAAAATCTCTGCTGCAGGATATGAAGCATTTGCAGTGCATTTAATGACCATGGTGATGCACTGAAGCAAGAAAGGCAGGGAGGAAGTGGGAAGAAAATAGGTCTATGTACATGATACACAATAGAAGAGACACTGAGCTGTTCTTTAATGCCAGATGATTTTGACAAGAGAAATGAAAGCAGAAGGCAATTAAGGGGAAAAATGACAGCTTGGTATGAATAGAGATGAGGGGAAAAGAAAACAGAGAGGGGAGGGAAAGGTACACTTAAGGTCTACAGCTATCCAAATGAGTGAGCTAAGAGACAATATTTGTGTGCTTCCAGGAGCTTCCAGACTGGAGCCCTTTAACCCTTTAATCATTGAACTGGAGATGGAATTATGAGTGTACTCTGACACTGCATACAACCAGTGGTATCTCTTTATCCTCACTGCAGTCTCCTAAGTCTTCAACAACTCCCATGTCTTTGAGCTGGGCCAGCAAGAAGCCTCAGGGAGAGAGACTGCCTGACAGCAGCCACTTTAGGGTTCCAGAAAAGCTGGGACAGATCTAGGGGAGACAAGCTAGATTTTCTAATTCAAAACAGCATTCTGAACAAACGGTTTCTTCCTTTTCCAGGAATACAGTACACAGCATGGAATTAACATATTAAAAGTAACTTAGTTACCTGCTGGCAGCTACAAGGTATTATCATTATCACTGTAGTTATCTTTTTTCTAATGAGGGCACAATGAAGGCATTTTGGTCATTTCTGCACTAGACGGTTATAGAGCTATTATTCCACTTTCAACATCCTATGGAATCCTGGGGTTTGCAGTTTAGGGAGGGGCCACTGAGGCAAACCCCAGGATTCCATAGGATGTTGAAAGTGGAATAAAAGCACTATAACTGTCTAGTACAGAAATGGCCTTTAAAAGCAATGCAACACACAGGCATGATGTTACTTTATATGTGAAGTGAACAACATCTAATTACGTTTAAAGTTTCCTTCAGAGGACATTTTAAAGCTTTTTGATAAGAATTTTCCAAGTTTAGTACCACTGTTTCGTCAATCTTAAGAGCCCTCACCCCCACTTCAAAAGTAACAGAATGTAGCTAACAGTGCAATAAAGCAAGAAGGTGAGTTACTTTCTCAGCACCAGTAACAAATTACTCTTTAAACATATCAAATAGCTTGTTACCATTCTATATAAAAAGCAGTTTTCCAAGCTCTGATGCTACAGATCTCATTGAAAAGCAGATAGGAGGTGATGCCCCCTCTCACCCAGTCCTTAACTGAATGATGGAGGGGTGTTGCTGCAGAGTAGGAATTAAAATCTGGACTCTGGATTTCAAGATGAGCCGGAACTAATAGTTTGTCACTACAAACTCTTCCTAGTGCCTATGTCTTCTTTTTCTTCCCCAAACTCGAGGAAAATGTTCTCGTTGTCGTCGTTGTGAGGCTTCATGTTGCTTCCATCTTATGGTGAGCCTAAGGCAAACCTATCATGTAATTCCTGCCTCTACTTCTCCCAAAACTTGGGGCTTTTCTGCACTACACTATTATAGTGCTATTATTCCACTTTCAACATCTGGTGGAATTCTGGGGTTTGTAGTTTACTGAGGCCAAAGAGCTCTCTGGATGAGAATTCTAAAGGCCCCTCCTTAAACCAAAAACCCCAGGATTCCATAGGATGTTGGAAGTGGAATGATAACATTATAACGGTGTAGTGTGGAAAGGTCCTTGGTCAGAACAAAACTGCATTATCACACAGTATCACCCTGGAAGTTTAGATTAAATGAAATGGCAGCCACATGCCATTGAGAGAGGAATTCCAGTGGCTGTGAATGTCTTTAAATTTTGTTCTCTCATTCCCCACCCCAACCCTTGAGATTTGCTGGGCAATTTCAGCACACTTTTCACGTCATGCTACCATCCAAATTCAAGCTGAAAAATATTGTTTGAAAACATAAGCAGGATACAAAGTGCTTCAAGTGAGGTCATCATGGTGCAAATCTTACTACTCTTGCAACTGCCAGCTGATGTTCTAGTGTAGGAATGGAACATTTTGTAACACATGGTGTCCAATCCTGCATTTTGCATTGTTAGATATTACCCAAGTCAGCAGAGGAGGCAAAAACATGGAACTTTGGCAGTCGCTGCTGATTGGACATGGCATTTAGCCTCCATCCTAGACTCTTTTTTATATTGCAGAAACTCCCATATGGTTTGTAACATGAATGTTGAAAAAACATTCTTCACAAGCACTCTCTGTCTTGATCTACTAAACAAGGTTGGAATTTAGTTCAGATGCTAGACAGTCTCTCTCTCTCTCTTTTAATATATGTCTATTTCTAACTTTAAAACATTCAAACAGAGCAAGGGGAGTTAATACAAGACAAATCCCTCTAGCTAAGAAGTGCTTAAGGTATTAAAAGAAGTTAGTATCAAATGGAATAATGTCAAAGATAATTTTTATAGAGAGGCTTCTACTCAAGGTACAAAAGACCATGAGAGAATAGAGCAAATCTCTCTGTGTCTGCTCAGTGAGGAAAACATCTCTCTCCTCCACCTCTTCAGCTGAAAAGTATTGTTATTATTATTAATGGTGTTACTATTTCTTTGTTTTCATTGCCGTTGTGATCATCAACATCATCATCTTTTTCTTCTACTGCTACTGCTACTCCTGTTCCTACTCCTAATATGCCTACTGCTGCTACTTCTACTACTAATAATCTAGCATTATCAGTATGCAAGGCACCAAATAAAGTAATGGTCTTAATTAAGGGACTGGAGGAACTAAAGTTGAAGCCAAGCTTTGCTGCCCAATAGAGAGGATCATGTCAATGGATTTGGACAATCAAAGAAGGAGGCTTAAGAATATAAGAAAGTTCAACCCTGGAACACCAATAGTGTGATCTTAAGCCA
>CAOLHI010007556.1:0-13951 GCA_948474755.1 Ctenosaura bakeri
ACAGAGGATCACAAGCACTGTTAAAAACCCCACTTGTGCACATGGAAGTCAGTAACTCTGCCTCCAGAAAGGGGGATCACTGTCCAAAAAGGGACTTATCCACATGACAGCCCAACAATTTTGCCACCAGAAATGGAGGATCACAAGCACTGCCCAAAAAAAGGAATTGTGCACATGAAAGTCAATAACTCTGCTCTTCAGAGATACAAAAGCAGAACTAAACAAAAGCCTTATTGTGTTTTTTTGGGTGGGTAAGGAGAGGAGGATGAGGATGAGCTGCTGCTGCTCCTGCTGCTGGCAGTCCAGCCCTGTGGGGAAATTAGGACCTTTTCTAGGGGAACGCTTGGAGACGGGCAGAGACCAAGCAGTCAGATGGGGGCAGCCTCAGAGCGGGGGAGGGGGGGCCCACCCCTTTCGGGGAAATTCGGGGTTTTTTTGGGGGAAGGCATAGAGACCAATGGAAGTGGTGGAGGCTTTGTGGGGCCAATGCACCATGGCATTTCCTTCAGTGTCCTGGTCCTTCTTTTCATTCCCTTTTTTTAGAAGGAGGGCACCAAGGAGTTTTTTAAAGCAGAGCATCGGGGCATGCATGTTTTTTTTTTTGGGGGGGGGCTTAGAGATGTTCATGATTTTTCCACTTTCACGGGGGACCCTTATGCCCCTAAACCCTGTGAAAGTTGATTTCCCATTTTTTCAATTACAAATTTTTGGCAAAGGGAGGGACAATTTAAACAGTGAGGCACTCATAGTTTTTCTTCCTTTGAGCTTTTTTAATTGCCCCAGTTTGAAAAAACCCCATTTTTCATTTAGTTTAATTTCCCCCTGATATTGTTGGCCAGTGCACAGAATGAGATGGTCATATGGTACTTTTTTCTCCTTGGAAACTATGAAAAATTTTCCCCCCAACTTGTTTTCCATTTTTTCCCCCAAACCAAAGGTAATTTTTTAACCAATGCCCCCAAGGGGGCAGGGCCACCCCTTTTAAAAACAGGGGTTGAAAAAAGGAAAAATTATTTTGGCAGCTGACATTAATTCAACATCTGAGGAGGTGGATAAATCCCATCATGGACCAAGTCCTTGCCATTTGCTGCTAGTATACTAAAGCTCATATTTAACAGATTGCTGAAGATGACAATTTGGACAATATTCTCCTGATTTTATTTTATTTTTTGCAAAAACGCCGCATTGCAAAACATACAAAAATATGATGGTTAATTCACATTCACATATTACAAGGCAAATGTGTTTGCTATAGTTACGATCAATGTTTATATAGTTCACCCCTGAAATGGTTCCTAAAATGGTTCTCTTTCTGTTTTTTTTAAAAAAGCCCTTCAAAGGCCTAGAATTGACCCAATGGAACCCAACAATCCCCATACCCCCCTAGAAATCACTTGAGGTCAAAACATTTTTTTAAAAAATTTTTCTACAACCCCCCAGGATCCTGGCAGCCACAAAAAGGGCCCCTAGGCTTATACAGTCCGTGGACCATGTTCTGCCCACCCCGAAAAGCAAATATTTTTCAAAAAGACAATACAATATCGTGACCATGGATTCAAAAAACAAACAACAACAAAAAAACAAGAACCCCAGACATTTCCTGCACTATTCTCTTAGTTCACAAGAGGGAACATGGCATAAGTGTTGTTTTGCAGTGTTTCTTAATAGGACCGGGGGGGGCATTGATTTGCCTGAGGGCGATACAGCTCCCACAATCCCTTTATGTCCATGATAAATGGGGCTTTTAGGAGTTGAACATCTGGAAACCCAAAAAGGTTCCCACTCCCAACTCAAGACAAAAAGATTTAGCATGAAGTTTCCCAGATTAGCAACAGATGTGACACTGAGAGAAATTAACTATTGCCTTCCGATCGCTCTTAGCCTGCAGCCAATATTACAGCTGCAAGTATGGATACCCTTGTGTTTGTTTAATGCACCTTTTCTTTGCATGAGCCACAGCTTTCCTCTTACACACCACTGAAGGATATTCTCTGCCTGTTTTGGGGCTGGATTCATTTACGAAAGAACAGCCCCCCCCATATTGACTTAAAAGCAGTGGGTATTATTTCTGTTGGTTATAAATAAAACATTCCTTCCCATGGAAGTATTCCTCTAATATGTTATCAACTGTCCAGAAATAACCTTACCAGCTGCAGCAAGTGAAATGGCAAGCTATGAACTATAGCCGGTTTTAAAGGCCTTTAGCCCTCCAGATGTTTTGGATTAAATTTCCACCACCCCATCCCAGTATTGCCCACAGGGGGAAATCGTGGGGTTTGTAGTCCAAACTTGTAGGCAGCCAAAGGTTCTACAGGGTGTTTTATTTATTTTTACGTTCAGCTGTATGTATACATAAAAGTACACATGTGCCTGAAACGGGGTGCCTCTTTTTTTGCCTCCTGCCCCCAGAGAGTTAAATTCCAGGGACATGGAGTAGAGGTCAAATATGAGAAATGAAAATGTAAACCCTTTACATGGAAAGAGCCCCTAATATTTCAAAAGTAACACAATTATAGTGATTTGGCAGGGACAGATGTCAGAAGACAAACCACATGTTAATATGGAACTTCAAATTTTCAGTCCTCTCTCTATATTCACAGGTTTGACCTTTATGAATTTGATTATTCATGAGGATGTTTTTCCTCTCCCCCCCAATTCTTCTGTTTGTATTCCCAAAGGGAGGCTTGCCAGGCTTGTATTTAAAACTGACTTTTTTTTTTTTTTTTGGATGAGCAAAGCCCCCCCCCCCTCCACTGCTGGAGGCATGCCCCCTCCCCTGTGGTTGCATTTTCTGTTGTGTAATGGCTGCTGATTGGGCAGGTGCTCTCTTTGTCCTATCCTTTTCTTTTCAAGATGGCAACTGGAAGAAAGGAGGAAGAACTGTGCCTTTCCTTTTGAGGAGAAAGTACTGGTCAGCTCTTTCTGTGTCTTTTTTTTCCCCGCCTCCCCCCAAAGCTGGGGCCAGAGCAAAGGAATGGGAGAGGGGAGCTTAGAGGGTAATTGCAAGGGCAGGAGTTATTTGTATGTTTCCACTTTTGCAAGGCTTTCTGTGCCTTAACCTTTGGGAATGTGGAGGGGCTATTGTATACTTGGTATAAAAGGGCAAATAAAACAACCTGAGCAACTATTATACAATTTACAATATAGCACTAGATACATATTTCATAAGTTCAAAAGAATGTTAAATCTTAGTTTTTCTGGCATTACTGAAAATGACTTTAAAAAAAACCTGTTAATTAAAAATCGCTTATGCAGATTGTTTGATGCATCTTTCCCCCGGCAGTCCATGAGTTGAAATCAAGGTAAGGTTGTTGAATTTCAAATGTGGGGTAAAGTAGAAAACAAAAAAAAAAATATTTTGAATAATTTCCTGGGGGTTCTGGGAAAAAATTCTACCTTAAAAGAAGTGCTATGGGAGCTTCCAAAGTCTGCTTATTTCTTTCTTCTTCCCATTTCTTATAAATAAATAAAGAACTCATTTAGGCATAACTCTAAATCACTGTCAAATTATGGTTCCATGTTACGCTTTTTGTTCCCTTTCCTCTGGCATGGTGAGGAGAAGGGACTGGAAACATTCCCGCTTTTGTCTCCATTATGTCTGCATAGTTTAAAATATGGTTTTCTCAAAGAGCCAGGATTAAATTATTTAAGCAGAATTCCAGGTGGGAAAAATAGGGAACTCTGGTGAATTTAAAAATAAAACACAAGAACATAAAGAACCCTTTTTATCCAAAAAAAAGTCCATCCATCCAGCATTCTGTTCACATGGATGGGCAATCAGTTTCCTGTTTGAAGGAGGCCAGCAGGAAAAGAATTCAACTACATCCTCTATCTTGCATTCCTCAGCAACTGATATAGAGAAGCACACTGGCTCTGATATGGGAGGTGATATACAACAGTCCTGATTAGTGGCTATTGATGGCAAATCACAATAATTTATCGAATTTGCTTTTAAATAAATTAATGTAAATTCACACCCATCACCACAACTTGCAGCATTAAATTTTCCCCTGATTAACTATATGCTATGTGATATTTCCAGTTTCTTCCTCGTGCTCACAGCAGGGCTAAAAAAGGCCCACTGAGTCACAGGGCAGAGGATTAAATAAAGGAAGAATGCTAAATTTTAATAGTGCCAGCCCCACAGAACATATAATGAGAAAGAATCATACAGCAAGTGATCATACAGCTAAATCCACATAAAAAAAGCCAAAGGAAGCAAAACAACCTATTCACACCATGGACCTTTGAACAGTTTGCACATCCTAAAATTCCCCCCTATGTTGGGAAAAAAATGCAAGATTTTAGTTCTGCCGCTCTGGATAAATGCATTGAACGGTGAATCAGTGACTATCGGGAAAGTAACTTGTCCCTTTCTAGGGCAAAAAAACAAAATAGGAAGCACTTTTTCCCACACTGTTACAAAATACAGTATCTATATTACTATACATAAAAGGGGTACTGTTAATAGAATGAAAGCTGATAGCAGTGGTTTTAAAATTTTTTAGTCATAGACTCAACTCAGTTGGACTTAAGTCACTTCAGTGACTTGATTTGGACTCGATTTTGGCCGTAAATAATTATGACTTGACTCGACTCAACTTGAGATTTGCGTATTTTTAACGACTGACTTGATGCCCTTGTTTTCAGTTAAATAACACATTCATCCAGAAACTTTATGACTTTGAACAATGCCTCCATCTTTTTTTGCCTACTAGTCACATGACAATCTCTCTCAAGCCCAAAGTGTGGGTGCATTTCTCAGAGGGGAACAGAAACGGATTAGACAAAGGGCTTGAGGCAGGGTTGAAGTTGCTCAAGTGCCCCCTGCATATCGAAGGACCCTTCTAAAATTTTTCCCTTTAAGAGCAGAAGAAAGATTTGCCCCCAGAGTGCAGAGTGCATTTGTCAGAGGGAACAGCAAATGTATTAGGCAACGAGCTTGAGGAAGAAGGATCCTTCCTTTTAAAGCTTTGAATCTTCAGTAAGGGGGAGTAAAAATAGGAACCTATTCCTCACTTCTGAAGTTGCAGATGGCAAAATTGCAAAGGTGGTGCTTGAATTGTTAAAACTGTATTTATTTCACTCTATCCTTTAAAATTCCCTAAATTTTGGTTGGGATATAAAGTTGGCTTCCAGACTTGACTTGAAAGTATCTTCAAGGATTTGGGAAAATTTAACTTGAGATTTGGAGAAAAAGATTAAATACATCACTGGCTGATAGTCAAAAAGGCAGAAAATTTGCCCTAAAAAAGTTTAGCACAAAAGCTTCATGACATCTATGAGATACTTCTCCAACAGGTTCCTTATAAGCAAAATAATAATCACGGAGTATATAACTTTAATTAGATTCCACTGGGAGATAAAGGGTTTCAATGATCATTCTTGTTGTCAGTATGCCCCCAGAATTTTGCAGTCCCTCAGGGAAGACATTGTTTTAAAGTCAAAAAGATCCCACGGACTTCCACAAAGAAGGAATGCAGCAATACTATTGGTATGAAGAACCCTTTTCTGCTTTTTTTTTCAAATGCCTAACTTGCGCCACCCCAATATATGTTGTAACTTAGAACTGAAAGAAGAATTTTTGGTCTCAAATACATTTTAAGACCCCAAGAAAAATAATTCCAGATCAGAACAAAGAATTATGTAGCCCAGCTCCCTTTTTCACATAGTGGCCAATCTCAATCACAGTGTCCCCACTTATTGATTGTAGTATTGTAACAATGTGATACTATCTTGATAATTTCATCTTTTCTTGCTGTGTTTTATTTTAATAAAATAATCAAAACACCCACAAGCTACTCATGCTTCCTAGCAACTCCTAGAAGCTAAACGGGAGAAGATAAGGCCAAAACAGTGGACCTTGTAGAGATCTGGGGGTTTAAAGGGTTTCTTTGAGTCAGCAGTTCAAGCTCAAAAGAATGCTTCACTTTTCAGTTCACTGTTGGGATGCCCCAGCAGTTTGCTTGCAGCACATAATTAGAGATTAATTACTTCAATGGCTTATACTAAGACATCTGTGATTCATACCTTCTGCATTTAAATTCTTCAAAAAGGCAAAATTTAAAAAAAGCAAAAAAATTTTTCCATGGTTTAAAAAAAAGGCTTGGGGGTTTTATTTTTTGAAGAAAAAATTAAAACCCATTGTCTCCCGGGCATTCTTTTTTTTTAAAAAAAAATTTTGGAGAAGATCAACCCAACCCAAGAAAAAAGGCCCCTGTTCAAAAATTCCTTCCTTTGTTGGGGTGGAAAAAACCATTAAAATTTGGCGGAATTTGGACAAAATAAAAAAAATTTTTTACCCGGTTGAAGGGGGAAAAAAAGGCCTCACATTTCTTTAAAAAAAATTTATTTTCCAATTTAACAGAAAAAAAACCCGATTTAAAAAAAAAAAAATCTTTGTTTTAATTTTTAAAGCTTTAAAATTTGGAAAAGGGTTTTAATTATTCTTTAAAAATTTTTTAAAAAAAAAGATAAAATTAAAAAATCCTTTTGGGACCCTTTTTTTTTTTTTCCCCAAAAAACCCAAAAAATTTCCATTTCCAAAAATTTTCTTAAAAAGAAAAAGGAAAAATTTTCCCCCTTGGAAAAAAAATTAAAACATTTTTAAGAAAGAGGTTTGGCCGGGAAATCCTCCATTTGGGGGAACCCAGAAAGCCCAAAAGGGTAGCATTAGGGGAAAACTTGGAAACCCAAAAAAAGTTTTTCCTTGGGAAAAAAAGTTGCCTTTTCCCCTTGGAAACCCCTTCATGCTCTTTGGCCCAAAATGAAAGGGGCAAGGAGAAAATTTATTGTTTTCTGGTTTCATTGGCATTGTCAAACCAATTTGATGCATGCAAGAACACAAAGAGCAGTGTAAGATTTCCATAGGTGCAAAAATGTCTTGAATGCTTTTTGACTTCCAAGTGCAAATGACATTTATACCTGTGTCAAGGTCTGAGATCAAACAGGTGTTTGTAGCTTTTCCCCAAATTTTTAATGTTCTACATTTATAGGAGCTTACTGAGGATTCACTGACAAGCTCCAGCTGAGGTATTGACCAACTAAACCTGCTTAGCTTCAACAAGGCTGTTATATTTTTTGTTTTTCAAACTACATGGTGGAATATTTCCTTCGTTTTGTTAAGAAATATGTTAGTGTAAATGCACTCCAATTTTCTGGTTTTTTTAAAAAACAGTTTTGAATAGTGCGGGGGAAAATTGGCCCTATTTTGTAACTTGTTCATCTTTTTTTTTTTTTAAAAAAGTTTTCCTCCAAAAAATAATTAAATCTATCAAACAGATTTGATAGATTTGTGGGGTGAAAACCATTTAAGACAATGATTGTTTTTTTTTTAAATCTTTTGTTTTCTTCATCATTTTCCCAAATAAATTGGCAACAAAAGCCATTTTTGTTTGAAAGCCAAGGATGCTGAGGCCTCCTTTTGTAGCTGCCCTCTACAACCAGGCAGTGAAACCCAATACCTTTTACTTATTTCCCTAGATACTCAATCCCTCCTGCTTTTGCGAGTATCTTTGAACTGTTCTTTTCCTTTTGTATCCACAGCAACAGGAATCCCTTCTGGAATTATTTGCTTCAGTATTGCAGGTGCACTTGTTTAATGCTTGGTTGGGTTGAGCTCTTAACTTGAAACCTTTCAAAAAAAAAACCTTGAAGGGTGCCCTGTGCTAGAGCAGCACATGGTATTCACCATTTTTATATACTTTTTAAAAGAAAAAGGGAATATAAATTTCTTTTGCAGCATTTTTTTTTATCACAACCAGTGGAAATATGTTGCTTTTTGAATTATGCCTTTTTGAAAATTTAAATGCAGAAGGTATGAATCACAGATGTCTTAGTATAAGCCATTGAAGTAATTAATCTCTAATTATGTGCTGCAAGCAAACTGCTGGGGCATCCCAACAGTGAACTAAAAAAGTGAAGCATTCTTTTGAGCTTGAACTGCTGACTCAAAGAGGACCCTGACCCTCAGATCTCTACAAGGTCCACTGTTTTGGCCTTATCTTCTCCAGTCAGCTTCTAGGAGTTGCTAGGAAGCATGAGTAGCTTGTGGGTGTTTTGATTATTTTATTAAAATAAAAACACAGCAAGAAAAGATGAAATTATCAAGATAGTATCACATTGTTACAATACTACAATAATAAGTGGGGACACTGTGATTGAGATTGGCCACTATGTAAAAAAGGCAGCTGGGCTACATAATTCTTTGTTCTGATCTGGAATTTTTTTTCTTGGGGTCTTAAAATGTATTTGAGACCAAAAATTCTTCTTTCAGTTCTAAGTTACAACATATATTGGGGTGGCGCAAGTTAGGCATTTGCAAAAATAACAAAAGCAGAAAAGGGTTCTTCATACCAATAGTATTGCTGCATTCCTTCTTTGTGGAAGTCCGTGCATCTATTACAGACTAAGACAATGTCTTCCCTAGGGACTGCAAAATTCTGGAGGCATACTGACAACAAGAATGATCATTGAAACCCTTTATCTCCCAGTGGAATCTAATTAAAGTTATATACTCCGTGATTATTATTTTGCTTATAAGGAACCTGTTGGAGAAGTATTCATAGATGTCATGAAGCTTTTGTGCTAGCTTTTCTAGGGCAAATTTTCTGCCTTTTTGACTATCAGCCAGTGATGTATTTAAGTCTTTTACTCCAAATCTCAAGTTAAGTCTCAAGTCCTTGAAGATACTTTCAAGTCAAGTCTGGAAGCCAACTTTATATCCCAACCAAAATTTCAGAATTAATGGATAGAGTGAAATAAATAATTTTTAAAATTTAAGCACCACCTTTGCAATTTTCCCTTTCCCCCAAATTTCAGAAGTGAGGAATAGGTTCCTATCTTACTCCCCATTACTGAAGATTCAAAGTTTAAAAAGGAAGGATCCTTTTTCCTCAAGCTCGTTGCCTAATACATTTGCTGTTCCCTCTGACAAATGCACTCTGCACTCGGGGGGAAATCTTGTCTTCTGCTCTTAGGAAAAGTTTTAGAAGGGTCCTTCGATATGCAGGGGGGACAGGCTGCTGAGCAGACTTCAACCCTCCCTCAAGCCCTTTGTCAATCCGTTTGCTGTTCCCCTCTGAGAAATGCACCCACACTTTGGGCTTGAGAGAGATTGTCATGTGACTAGTAGGCAAAAAAAGATGGAGGCATTGTTCAAAGTCATAAAGTTTCTGGATGAATGTGTTATGTTAACTGAAGCAAGGGCATCAAGTCAGTCGTTAAAAATACGCAAATCTCAAGTTGAGTCGAGTCAAATCAGTACATCATTTACGGCCAAGTCGAGTCCAAATCAAGTCACTGAAGTGACTTAAGTCCAATCTGAGTCCGAGTTTTATCCACTCAAATTAAACCCCTGCTATCAGCTTTCATTCTATTAACAGTACCCTTGTATGTATCAGTAATATAGATACTGTATTTTGTAACAGTGTGGGAAAAAGTCCCTTTCCCATTTTGTTTTCTTGCCCTAGAAAGGGACAAGTTGCCCTTTCAGATAGTCACTGATTCACCGTTCAATGCATTTATCCAGAGCGGGAGAACTAAAAACTTGCAGTTTTTTCAACATAGGTGAGATCTCAGGATGTGCAAACTGTTAAAGGGGCCTGGTGTGAATAGGTTGTTTTTCTTCCTTTGGCTTGATTTTATGTGGATTTAGCTGTATGATCACTTGCTGTATGATTCTTTCTCATTATATGTTCTGTGGGAAACTGGCACTATTATATGTAGCATTCTTCCTTTTAGTCTAAACCCCTTTTCCCTGTGACTCAGTGGGCCATTTTAGCCCTGCTGTGAGCACGAGGAAGAAACTGGAAATATCACATAGCATATAGTTAATCAGTGGAATTCAAAGTTTTAAGTTGTGGTGATGGGTGTGAATTTACATTAATTTATCTTAAAAACAAATTCGATAAATTCATTGTGATTTAGCCATCAATAGCCACTAATCAGGACTGTTGTATATCACCTCCCCTATCAGAGCCAGTGTGCTTCTCTTATATCAGTTGCTGAGGAATGCAAGATAGAGGATGTAGTTGAATTCTTTTCCTGCTGGCCTCCTTCAAACAGGAAACTGATTGCCCATCCATGTGAACAGAATGCTGGACTGGATGGACTTTTTGTTTGGGTCCAGAAGGTCTCTTTATGTTCTTGTGTTTTACTTTTGAACTCACCAGAGTTCCCCTTTCTTTTTTCACCTGGAATTCTGCTTAAATAATTTAATCCTGGCTCTTTGAGAAAACCATATTTTAAACTATGCAGACATAATGGAGACAAAAGCAGATGTTTAAGTCCCTTTTTCCTCACCATGCCAGAGGAAAAAGGGGAAAGAAAACGTAACATGGAACCATAATTTGACAGTGATTTAGAGTTATGCCTAAATGAGTTCTTTATTTATTTATAAGAAATGGGAAGAAGAAAGAAATAAGCAGACTTTGGAAGCTCCCATAGCACTTCTTTTAAGGTAGAATATTTTCCCGAAACCCCCCCGGGAAAATTTTTCTAATATTTTTTTTTGTTTTCTACTTTAGCCCACATTTGAAATTCAACAACCTTACCTTGATTTCAACTCATGGACTGCCAGGGAAAGATGCATCAAACAATCTGCATAAGCGATTTTTAATTAACAGGTTTGTTTTAAGTCATTTTCAGTAATGCCAGAAAAACTAAAAATTTAACATTCTTTTGGGAAATTATGAAATATGTATCTAGTGCTATATTGTAAATTGTATAATAGTTGCTCAGGTTGTTTTATTTAAACCTTTTTCCAAGTATACAATAGCCCCTCCACATTCCCAAAGGTTAGAGGCACAGAAGCCTTTCAAAAGTGGAAACATAGCAAATAACTCCTGCCCTTGCAATTACCCTCTAGAGCTCCCCTCTTCCCCTTCCTTTGCTCTGGCCCCAGCATTGGGGGAGGCAGGGAAATAAAAAGACACAGTAAAGAGCTGACCAAATTTCTCCTCAAAAGGAGAAGAGCACAGTTCTTCCTCCTAGTTACTTCCAGTTGCCATCTTGAAAAGAAAAGGATAGGAGCAAAGAGAGCACCTGCCCAATCAGCAGCCATTACACAACAGAAAATGCAACCACATGGGAGAGAGGGCATGCCTCCAGCAGTGGACGGGGGGGGGGGTTTTCTATTTAAAAAGAAAAAAAAAGTCAATTTTTAAAACAAGCCTGGCAAGCCTGCCGTGAGGAATACAAACAGAAGAATTGTGGGGGGAGAGGCAAAAACATACCTCATGAATAATCAAATTCATAAAGGTCAAACCTGTGAAATAAGAGAGGACTGTAAATGTAAGCTCCATATTAACATGTGGTTTGTCTTCTGACATCTGTCCCTGCCAAATCACTATAATTGTGTTACTTTTGGAAAAAGGGGGGTCTTTCCATGTAAAGTTGTTACATTTTATTTCTCATATTTTACCTCTACTCCCTGTCCCTGGAATTTAAATCTCTGGGACAGGAGGCAAAATGAGTACATTTTTCTTGTTTCAGGCACATGTGTACTTTTATGTATACATACAGCTGAACGGGAAAAATAAAAAACACCCCGTGAACCTTTGGCTGCCTACAAGTTTGGACTACAAACCCCACGATTTCCCACTGTGGGCAATACTGGGGGTGGGATGGTGGAAATTGTAATCCAAAACATTGGAGGGCTAAAGGTTCCTAACACGGCTATAGTTCAAGCCTTCCATTTCACTTGCTGCAGCTGGTAAGGTTATTTCTGGACAGTTGATAACATATTAGAAAGGGAAAACTTTCCCTGGGAAGGAATGTTTTATTTATAACCAACAGAAATAATACCCACCCGTTTTTTGTCAATATGGGGGGGGCTGTTCTTTTGTAAATGAATCCAGCCCACAACAGGCAGAGAATATCCTTCAGTGGTGTGTAAAAGGAAAGCTGTGGCTCATGCGACAAGAATAAGGTGCATTAAACAAGCACAAGGGTATCCATACTTGCAGCTGTGAATATTGGCTGCAGGCTAAGAGCGATCGGAAGGCAATAGTTAATTTCTCTCAGTGTCACATCTGTTGCTAATCTGAATCTTCATGCTAAATCTTTTTTTTTCTTGAGTAGGAGTGGGAACCTTTGGCTTTCCAGATGTTCAACTCCTAAAAGCCCCATTTATCATGGACATAAAGGGATTGTGGGAGCTGTATCGCCAAACATCAGGCAAATCAATGCCCCCCTGGTCCTGATCAAGAAGCACTACTGCAAAAAAAAGCACTTATGCCATGTTCCCTCTTGTGAACTAAGAGAATAGTGCAGGAAATGTCTGGGGTTCTTGTTTTTTTGTTGTTGTTTGTTTTTTTTAATCCATGGTCACGATATTGTATTGTCTTTTTGGGAAAATATCTCTGCTTTAGTCGGGGTGGGAAAAACATGGTCCACGGGGCTGTTCCCGCCTCCAGGGCCATTTTTGTGGGGTGCCAGGATCCTGGGGGGTTTAGAAAAATTTTTTAAAAAAATGTTTTGACCTCAAGTGATTTCTAGGGGGGATGGGGATTGTTGGGTTCCATTGGGTCAATTCTAGGCCTTTGAAGGGCTTTTTTAAAAAAAAAAAGAAAGAGAACCATTTTAGGAACCATTTCAGGGGTGAACTATATAAACATTGATCGTAACTATAGCAAACACATTTGCCTTGTAATATGTGAATGTGAATTAACCATCATATTTTTGTATGTTTTGCAAAACGGGTTATGCAAAAAATAAAATAAAATCAGGAGAATATTGTCCAAATTGTCATCTTCAGCAATCTGTTAGTATGAGCTTTAGTTATTTGCAGCAAATGGCAAGGACTTGGTCCATGATGGGATTTCATCCACCTCCTCAGATGTTGAATTAATGTCAGCTGCCAAAATGACATTTGCCTTTTTTCATAGCCACTGTTTTAATGAGGATGACCATGCACTAATGTCACTTGGTTCATGGGTTAACGTTGTGGTTGGGAAAATGACTGGTATAGACAGAGCTGCAAAGCATGTCATAGTTTCCAAGGAGAAAAAAGTACCATATGACCATCTCATTCTGTGCACTGGCCAACAATATCAGGGGAGATTATAGACTGACTGAAAAATGGTGTGTTTCATATCTGGGGGAATTAAAGAGCTCAAAGGAAGAAAAACTATGAGTGCCTCACTGTAAAATTTGTCATCCTTGTGCCATAATTTGTAATTAAGTTATACAATGGACACTCCCAAATTTCACAGGGTTTAAGGGGGAAGGATCCCTGTGAAAGTGGAAAAATCATGAACATTTTAAACCCCCCCCCAAAAAAAAACATGCATGCCAGATGCTCTGCTTCTGCAAAAAAACCCCGATGCCATCCTTCTCAAAGAGAATGAAGAGAAGGACCAGGACACTGAAGGAAATGCCATGGTCGCATTGGCACCACAAAGCCTCCACCACTTCCATTGGTCTCTATGCCTTCCCCAGGAAAAGGCCCTAGATCCTCAGAGGGCTGGGATTTTACCTCGCTCTGAGGCTGCCACCATCTGACTGCTGTGGTCTCTGCCAGTCTCCAAGCGTTCCCCTAAAAAGGGCCCGGTTCCCCCACAGGGCTGGACTGCCAGCAGCAAACAGCAGCAGCTCATCCTCATCCTCCTCTCCTTACCCCCCCAACAAAACACATGGATGAGGCTGTTTGTAGTCTGCTGTGTATCTCTGAAGAGCAGAGTTATTGACTTTCATGTGCACAAGTTCCTTTTTGGACAGTGCTTGTGATCCTCCATTTCTGGTGAGCAGAGTTGTTGACTGTCATGTGGATAAGTCCCTTTTTGGACAGTGATCCCCATTTCTGGAGAGCAGAGTTACTGACTTCCATGTGCACAAATTCCCTTATTCAACAGTGCTTGTGATCCTCTGTTTCTGGGGGGGAAGGGGTTTTGACTGTCATGAAGGGTGTGATCCTTCCACACAACTAGTTGAAACTAAAGGAAATGGGAAA
>CAOLHI010007558.1:0-14803 GCA_948474755.1 Ctenosaura bakeri
TTGGATTCTGTTCTCTCCCAAAATTCAAGCCGAGGAAAGGATCACGGGCTAAAGCCCCCCTCCCAGCGGGGATTTCCCTGTCCAGGGAGGTTTCGGTTAAGCAGGTGAAATATGCAGCCCACGCAGATGACGTTTCTCTGTTTGTCAACAATCGAGAAAGATTGTTTCAATTCTGAATGTGTTTGAAGGCTATGAGCGGGCTTCAGAGGCTCAGATTAATTTCCAGAAAAGCCGTTTGATCTCTTTCTTTAGAGAGGAGAAAACTTATTTCTATCTCCAGTGAACATTGGAGCAATGAAACAAGAGACGCGACGTGAAAAGGAAAGTGTAGAGAAATTAGAGGAGTACAAAATGTTAGGTTTATGGTTTTCCATTAAAGCTTTTGGGTGGGAAAAGAATTGGCAGCTCTGGTTAGAGAAAATAAAGGGAAAATGTTTTGAGAAATGGAAACCATGGAAATTGAACGTTTACCAGAAGGCGGTGTACATCAAGAGTTACCTCATGCCCTTGGCTTTGAATTTGGCCGCAGTCCCCACCCCCGCAAAGCCTGCTGAAGGAAGCGGAAAAACGGGTTTTCCATTTCTCTGGGAACGGCCATTTCCCCAGGAATACCCTGTTCGCTTCCTTCTTATCAGGTCCCGACAAAATGGTACCATATTTAGACACCCACCGAGCTACATCCTGAGCGGGGATGGTGGTGGTTCTGAAACTTATGGTCAAGACCTTTGTATCCCCCCAAATACGGGACCATCTCATATTCAGTCAACAACTCTGGGCTCAAACGTTTCACCGTTTTGCACTTCATCCAGAACTCTTTGTAGACCTTTTCAGAAGCTAAACAAACATCGATTTCCCTAGATCCTGGTAACTGAATCACCGCCACAATGTCCTCTCAGGGGCATCCAAAGTATCCTAAGGAGCCTCTTTGAAATATAAGCCCTGGATCCTCTCTCCGGGTCTGACCCCAAGATATCAAGCGCACAACATAGCGCATTCTAGGATTCCTGACATCTGAAGCTTGATGAAAAAAACTGTCTAAATATTCCTCTTCCTCTTCGGTCAAGCCTGAAATATTGGAGGGTCCAGCAGTGCCAGTGCCCCGCCCTGCTATGCTAGCATACGTCCTGTCTTCTCTTTGTTCCTGTGGTTTGCCACAAGTCCTCCCACCGGGCAGTCCGGGCGGCAAAGCAGAAGCTCCACGAGGTGCCTCCCCTTGGGTGTCATCGCCACGTGTATCATCTCCCTCCCTCTCCTTTCTGTGTCTGTCTGGCGGAGGGTTTAGACTTACACTTATTCCCTTTGATGTCACATTATTTCCAGAGTCCATTCTAGGCCTTGTCGGAAAACGGCCGTTACCGGAGGCATCCGCATCTTCCAATAATCTCTTGGCCGTCCCCGGCTCCCTAGTTCTCATCTCGGTCATCAAAAGGGGGTTGTTCTGTTCTCCCTGAGGGAAGAAACCCAAACCGGCAGCATCTTCCTTTGAGGTCCCCCCACCCCCCCCATCCTGACCGAGCCCTTCTTTTGCTCTCCCACACCAAACCCATTTCCACCCTCTCCAGCCACCAGTCCCACTTCTGTATCCACTCTATCTCCCCAAGCTTTCTCCCGTCTCGGTCTCTTGCTCACTCTAGCAGACACCCTCCGGTCAAG
The DNA here is from genome assembly GCA_948474755.1 of Ctenosaura bakeri. Taxonomy (NCBI): domain Eukaryota; kingdom Metazoa; phylum Chordata; class Lepidosauria; order Squamata; family Iguanidae; genus Ctenosaura; species Ctenosaura bakeri. The sequence continues at coordinate 1,654 of CAOLHI010007558.1, forward strand.
GTCGGAATCGCTGATGTCGCTAAAGTCCCTCTAAGTCCTACATTTCCCGCACCTTCCCGTTGTACATGGCTCCCCATCCTCTGCACCTCCCTCCTCCCTCTCGCCTCTCTCGGATCCTCACCGGTTGCTGGGGGGGGGCCCGAGCGCGCGCCCCCAGGCTGGAACTCAGGGCCTCACGTCCCGCAGGGCTCCTCTCAAGCTGCAACGCCGGGTCCGGTTCTTTCCAGTTCCTCAACTTTTCCGTGATTTTCTCTTGTCTGGTTCCCTTAGCTTTTTCTTCCGTCGGATCAAAACCTGACTGCTTGGCAATCTTTCTGCGCTGTCGTAAGTCTGCCGTGACCATTAAGAGCCACTCCATCCAGGCTTCTCTGCTCACCATCTTGGACTATTGTCCATTTGTGTCCAAACCAAAGGAGTCTGGTTCTCTGGGGCACATTCCCAGGTCCTATGGATCTCTTGAAAGGTCTTTGTCAATTGGTCCTCCCTCAGCCAGTCCGGCAGAACGATAACAGAGGTCTTTGGCTTCCTGCCCAGTAGCAAATGCTCAACAATCTCCAAGGCTAAAGTCCTGGCGTAGGACACCTGCTCCTGAGACTGTTCCACCCGCAATCCTGACAGCAGCGATTTTAGCAAAGGAAAGCTCTTCTCTAGGATACCCCAAGTTTATCTCTGCTGTACTTTTTGAAACTGGGCAAGCGTTCTCTAGAGCCCGGGAGGGCAATGTGTGCCACCGTGTAGCCCCAGAGTTTCAGCGTATCATACTTGTCAAAGTCTTTTGGCAAAATAATATTGGTCGCTTTGTTCCAAGGAGTGTAGAGACATTCCGTCCAGGCTGCCCGAGATCTGCCTTTCTCGGGAAAGGATTGTGTTTGGAACCTTCTGAAAGAGTTCCCTCCCGCTCCGCCCCTTCTCCCTCCTCCACGCTTTGGAAATCTGTGTCATATTCGAATAAATAGTCCTTTGTGACCTTTTCCCTGTGGAGAGACCTTCCTCCTTCCACTGTTTTCCTCGTCACTCTTTTCTTCTGGGATTCACCCCCAGCGCCTTCCTCCTCCATCTCCTCCTCCTCCTCACTGCTGCTTTCCACCGAGCTCTCGCTGCTCGCGAGCAGAGAAAGAAATGCCAGAGCACTCCATGCCACTCTCCCTTCGCTCTTGGAAGGAGGGCCCCTCCAGTCTCTCCACTCCCTCACTTCCAGATTCGTTTGCAAGTTTTATTGGGTTAAAGGGTACAGTCCCTGCAAACTGCCCACACAAGCCTCCTTCTCTGTCTCCTCTGGCTTGTGAGGCTGTGCGTGCTTCGTTTTGAATAGGCTCACAGGACACAGTTCTTCTTGAACAATTCCCCGGTTTAGTGGGAGCATTCTACTTGTATTCAAAGCCTCTTCAACTAGAAACTTTCTACTGCGAAGCTTTGGCTCCCTGTCTCTTCTAATCTTTGTATGTTCTTTACTTTTCTCCTCTTTGGTTTTTAAAACAAATTGGTCTAATAAAAGTCCTTTCCTTTCTTTATAAACCTGCAGGTCTTTCCTGACTTCTTCATTCTGCTCATTGATGCCAGTTACAATATTTACAAGGGATTCATACTCCTCTTGCTTTCTTTCCCCCACTGGCTTCCTCAACAGGCTCCTGCCATAATCATTAACTCCTGGAGGGCCTCTCTGATCGAATCCACCCCCAAGTATGCTCTGTTTTGCATTTCTCTCAAATAAAAGTCCCTCTGCAAACATTCTGTGGCTTCCTCTGGTTCTGTGAAAACAGTTTCTAATTCAAACTCTTTAGTAGATTCCTCCAACAGTCCTAAAAACTCTCCCAGTTTTTCTGTATTCAAGCAATATGTTTCTTTATACTGATTAAAGAAAAGAAATCCTGCAAAAAGTTTTCAGCAGTAGCCAAACCCAGGGTTTTTCCTCCCCCCTCCTCAGGGCCTGTTTCCATGGTTACAGCAGGCTCTAGCAGCCCAGAGTTTACTTTCAGTTTTGCTGGCTGAGTTTGTTTGTTTCCTAAATGGCTGCCTGCTTCTTTCTGCAGCACAGAGTTTGTTCCTTGGGGATTTGGAATGTCTTCTCCTTCCTGGATATCTTTTCTGGAGCCCAGAGTCCACTTTTAATTCCCCTTGCAGTAAGTTTTTGCTGCCCTTACAGGCAGTTTCTGTTTCTGCCATGCCTGCCACGCCCTGTTCTTTCAGAGCTGACTAAACAATTCCTCCCTCCCTCCTTCTTGGCAGCTTTTTCCTTTTAAAACCTCCTTCCCTGGAGTTTCTGATATTTCCTTGGCACTACCAGAAGCCAGTCCAGCCCCAAATCCCTTCTCAGTTTCAGAATCCACAGTACTCACAGTGTTTTTGTCCTTGCTTGCCAGTTTCAAACACTCTTCAGTTTCTTTCTCTTTCCTTTCCTGGGAAGCCATTGCTTGCTGTAAAGCCTCTGCAAGTTTTCCTGGGGGCTGAGTTTGATCTGCCCCAAACCCCTCAAAATTCTTCTTTTGAGGTTCCATTCTTGACTCCCCTGATGCCTGAAGGGTTCCACTGCCTACCCCAATTAGTGAGGTTGCAGCATTTTCACTGGATTCTTTGCTTTCCTGGGAAGCCATTGCTTGCTGTAAAGCCTCTGCAAGTTTTCCTGGGGGCTGAGTTTGATCTGCCCCAAACCCCTCAAAATTCTTCTTTTGAGGTTCCATTCTTGACTCCCCTGATACCTGAAGGGTTCCACTGCCTACCCCAATTATTGAGGTTGCAGCATTTTCACTGGATTCTTTGCTTTCCTGGGAAGCCATTGCTTGCTGAAAAGCCTCTGCAAGTTTTCCTGGGGGCTGAGTTTGATCTGCCCCAAACCCCTCAAAATCCTTCTTCTGAGGTTCCATTCTTGACTCCCCTGATGCCTGAAGGGTTCCACTGCCTACCCCAATTAGTGAGGTTGCAGCATTTTCACTGGATTCAGCAGAATCCACTATTTTGCTGAAAGGTATTGAGGAGCTGTAAAAAGCACAACCTCCTCCTTTGAAAACAGGGTTAGGGTTAGGGTTAGGGTGTTAGGTTTAAGTAATTTAAACCTAAATTAGGTTTAGGGAACGGCTGCTTTCCCCTGCCTCGGGCGGTGGCCTTTAGGAAAACGGAACAGGGAGGCCTTAACCTACCCGCACTGCGCCTAAAGTTTCTGGCTACTTTTCTCAGCCAGAACTTTGGAAAGTTTAGCCAGTGGTTTTGTCAGCAGACAGGCCTAGAGGGGTGGGTTGCTCTTTTTGCAGAACATTGGGTGAAGGAGAGTTGGGCAGAGAAGTGGTGGGGAGAGGAACCGGTGCCTTTCCGGGTGACAGCCGCCATGAGACACGCGGGCCCTGACTTCCTCAGGGAGGTCTATGGGCAGATTCAGCAAAACGGGGTCTTGGCGGAGTGGTTTAAGACCAAAGGGGGATCTATGCGAGATTTGAAGCGTTACGTATACTGGGAAATGGTGGGCGTGGTGTTTTTTCAGCTGCAGTTGGAAAAAAATGCCAAGAAGGACCATTTGTCCGTGTATTTAAAAGAAGTGCCCAGAAACATCGAATGTTTCACGGACCGGAGGATCCCCTTCGGTCTGTGGGACATTCGATGGAGATTCTACCATCAAATCTATTATTTAAAAGGAAACCAACCGTGGCTGAAGGAAACAGAACAAAAATGTCCTAGACTTTTGTGTCAAAGACAAGCCTCTGTTAGTGGAAGTCAAGCCAAGGAGACTACGGAGCACTTTATACAGGACTGCCCGTTGGCCAAGGAAACATGGAAGAAGATAGCTGCCGCCCTTGACTGGCCAGACTTGGCACGACAGCCTTGGGAGGCGGTGGCGTCTGGATTGGAGCCGGAAACCAGAGTCAGAGGACCACATCGATACCTGGGGGGAAAAAGGAAGAGAGGACATAACGGGAGGCTTGTTAATTTGTTCTGGGTTGTTCCCTGGTCAACCGTAAGACTGGTTAACTTATATATTTTGCTGGCTTTGGTTTTCCAGAGGAAAAAAGAGTTAGTTACACAGACAAAAGTGGACGTTAACGTTGCTGTTCGGTTTGTAGTGAATAAAATAAAAACTCTAAGTGAAACAGAAAGAGGCAGGATGTCTTCAAAGAGATGGAAGGAGTTCTGGCCATGGCTGGCAGAAACAACACCTGGCATAACTTGAGGTGTAGGATATGCACTTATGATAGTCATATTAATAACTTTTTGTACTTTCTTTGAAGAAATGTAATATCTTGTAAAATTTGTAATATTTTGAAATGTTGTTTTAATAATGTTAATTTGTTATTCCATTTTTAATTTGAATTTGTAATAAGCAAATGTGTTTGTAGGATGTTAAAATTTTAATAAAATTACTTAAACCTAAAAAAAAAAAATTACTTAAACCCAACCCTAGCCCCAACCTTAACCCTAGCCCTAGCCCTAGCCCTAACCCTGGCCCTAAACTCTCTGGTTCACTGTTTCTAACTGGCTCCTCTCTACCTCCTCCGGCAAACCCAAAGGTGTAGTCTCACTGATATGGGATAGGGGTGGAATGGATGGGGAAAGAAGGGATGGTGAAGCGGACACGGGGCCATCCGGGTCAGGAAGGCGGGATGGAAGGGAGCAGGAACACAATGGCACGTTCCAGGAAAATAAAGGCCTGTTTTTGCGGTCTTAGAAAACACGCTGGAGGACCACTTGGGGTCGTTTTGGAGCGGACTGAGGTGCAGATCTCAGGTAAGTAGTCCACTCCTAGTCCGGTCCAAGATGCAAACGACCTCCATGAGAGGACGCACTGCCCCGTTCTAATGGCCTGGTGCGGAAAGGGCCAATATCTTAACACAGTTACTTTTTAAAAAAAATAATTGTCTGGTGAGATTGTGTGATCTGTTGGCACTCCTTGGATGCTTCTGTGCTGGGGAAGGAGAGGAAACGAAGACCCCTTGTCTATGGGAGTTTTTGGAGGATGAGGGAGGTACCGTATTACCCTTAGCATGTATGTCAACTAGCCCTGAATCGTTTGGTATCAGTGGTTGAATTATCTACAAGGTCAAATGAGCTGAATGGAATACAGAACACCACCAATGCCAGTGTTGGATTCAATGTTATCATGGGCACCGCTAATTTTGGGATTTCCCCCCATTTTTTTTATGATGGGGAGGTTAATTTTTGTTGTTGTTGTTGTTATATCGTTTGGGTTTTTTTCTTTTTCCCTTTTATTTTTGCTATAAGAATTTTTTTTTTGCTATAAGAATTATGTGCAAATTACAAGACAAACTGCGTGTTTTGCCCCTTCACCCCTCTCCACAACCCACCCTGGGACAGTATTTCACAATTAATTTCTTTTCCCTTTACGTGGCATATCATTTGAGCTCTTTCCTCCACCTCCTCCTCCTCATAGCTCTCTCTCTCTCTCTCCTTGACAAACTCGGTCTGTTTCTCCCACTGGCTGTACGAGTTTCCTCGCGGCTGATCTGAGAGAACCTCCTCTCCTCCAATATAAAACCAGACAGCATAGAGTCTGCTGTATCGTCTCACTTTTTCTCATCCCTTCGCACATAGGCAATCTCTGCCCGTGTTCAATTAAATATCCCTCCTCTTTTTGTACCCCAGTATCCTTAACATTAAGAATCGGCCATCTTTCTTTCTTTATTTTCAATTTCCTCCTACAATTCTATTAATTTCCTGTTCGACTTCTTTCAAAAATGTGTTCTTTATACTTTTTCACACTCCCACCACATACGAATGTAGGTTGTTAAAGCCACATCCGTGCCAACATTCAGATGGCATCCTTTTATAAATATAAGACGGTTGATGTGGTGTTCTGTACTATCTTCCTATTAATTTCATCTGTTGTCCTCTTACTTTATTATTTTTAATAGTAGCCATTGTTGCCTTTCTCTCTTATTCATCCTAAGATCTGCTTCCCATATTCCTAATAAGCTCTCTACCAAATAAAACTGATTATCTGAAAACATTCTGTGAATTGTGCCACCAATCCTTTTGCTTCCTTCCTATCTCATCTTCAGTAATCCTTCAAAGGAGTATTGGCATTCTTTTTCCCCATCATTTCCTGTAATATTTTTTTCCCATTCCACTCAATTGTAGCCAATATTTTTCTCTAACGACTCCATAACTTCCTTATTCTGTATATATTCTTCCAAGCGATCGGATACTTCACTGACCGTGCAATAGGTGTTAATTCTCCACATTTCCTTAATATTATCCCCTTATTAGATTCACTTTCTTTATTTAAACATTCTGTTCGATACCTATCTTCAACTTCTTTTCCCATTTTCCCCATACCTGCCACATTGTCCAGAAAGGTCCTTAATTTCATCTAATTTTCTTCCCTAGGATCTTACTTCCTATCATTGATTTAAATTCCATGTTGTCTATGTATCTTTCTATCCTTCTTGGGTGTCAGGTTCAAAATCCAATATTCTTGCTATTTGGAAAGCATCATAATATTTTTCAAGGGAGGGAAGAGGTTATATTTTTTGCGACTTTAGTAAGGCTGTTACCTCATTCCAGGTGGAAGTTCCTTTTTAAAATTTTTTTATGTAAATAGTAAGTGCTGTATTGTTTTCCATATGTTCTGTTTCATTTTTGGAGGGGTTCTTATCTAGTTTTCTAGGGTCTGTTTATATGGTTTTTTTTCTTTTACCGATGTCTCTTTATGTTTATGTTTATCATTGTTAATAAAAACACGATTAAACTAAAGAGGGAAAGCGTTCTCTGGGTCCCAGCCTGCAGCCCCCTCTGCCTCCTCCCTCCAGCTTGGTTTCTTCTCACCTCTTTTCCTGCGTTGTTGTTCTTTGCAGAGCAAACCAGCCATTCTCCCTCCCAGGTGGTGAGGGGTGGAGGTAGCGGTGGTGGGGCAGAGACCCTGGGGCCTCCCGGGAGGAGGTTTGTCCCCTTCCTGGGCTCCCAGGCTCTGGAACGGGGAGGGAGGGAGGGGGGAGGGGGGAGGGGGAGGAAGGGAGGGGAACTCCTTTGGCTGCATCTGGAGGCGAAGGGAGGAGGAGGAGGAGAAGCAGCACCTCCTGGCCGGGCGGGGAAGCGGTGGGTGCCTTTGGGGTGGTCGTCAACATCTCCAGCCACTTGCTCTATTTTATGTTGAAGTTGTTCTGCTACTTCGTTTTTTGCACTTCCACTTTTCTGTTACTTTCTGTTACTTTGCTGTATTTCCCAGGAATTTTTCTTGGTATTATTTGGTTATTTACGCAAAGTATCCTCCCATAGAGGCTTTCCTTGCATGCCAAACCTTTCTGATGTTAGTTCCTTTCTTTAAATCTCTTTCAAAGAATTCTTTGATGTCGCTCTTTGTTTTTGAAGTTACTTCTTCATCCTCCAAGATTCATTTAGTCTCCCTCTGAATTCTTTCCTTGTCTTTCTCATCAGCATCCTTGCTCCTTACTCCTTCTGCACAGTAAGTGTCTGTGTCGTCTCATCCTCTGACCTTTGTCCCCCTTGCCCAGGCCTCTGCTGTTGTTTGCTGTCTTCTCCTCTGGGGAAACCTCTGCCTCGGATTCAGAATCCCCCTCCTCACTGCCAGGGTCTCCAAGGCAGGGCAGGACGCCTGACGATGTCAATTTGATGTGTACGGATGACCTCTTCAGCTGAATTCAGCGGGGCTAATTAAGCCTTTTCCAAGCCTATTTTTCCACTGTCTTGATGAGTGTCTTCAGCTAGCAAATGTGAAGGTGGAGATCTCATCGATCAGCCAGCCAACCACACACATACGACTTTCATGGAGTCGCTATACTACTGCTAGGTGGTGAATTTGTGGCTTGGGGTGTCTTGCTTCACCCATCCTGCCACGGTGAGGCCTTCTGAGTTCTTCTTCCCAGCTATTTTCCAGGAATTTATTGAAAGATGTTCTCATTCCACAATAAATTTTTTTAAAAAATATAATAACCAGGCACTTTGCCTTTTTCCATTGAGGCTTTCTTAGTCAATGTCCTTTTCAGACTTGTGGCCATACTCCGGCCCCATTCTTCAGCCTCGCCTGGTTTTCCCTTTGGGGCTGCAGCTCAGCTGTAGCAGATGGTCTTTCTGCCATGCGGAGGGAGGGCTGTGACGTCCCTGAAGTTTGCAGAGAAAGCACAGGTTTAGTTCCCTCCCAGCATTATTATCCTTGCTGACTTCAGCCAGAAGGACCCCCCCGCCCCGGACCTTCCTTGACCCCTATTCTCTCTTCTCTTCTTGCCACCCTGCAGCTATCTGTGCAAACTGGGGAATCTCCCGGGCATATCAGACCAAGGGCCTGGAATCCTGAAGATCTCTCTCCCTCCCAGGCCTGACTTCTCTGGGTAGCCCAAAGTAGGGGAGACCTGCTGAATCTAGAAGATGAGGCAAGTGTTCAGTCACCACTGGGCAACTAGTCCCACAGGTTTTCTCCAATCAGAATGACTAAGGGGACTCAAGCTCCAGCCCTTGTGTGTTCCCTGAATGGGGAACTGGAAGAGAAAGGGATGGGCAATTGCACGCCCTCCTCCCTCTCCGTGGCAGGAACTTCCTTTCTGAGACCATCAGCTTGGGGGGTCTGAAAGGAGACCCCCTGATTCAGCTTCGCACAGGGCAAGGTATTCTTCTGAGGGAAAATCAATCCATGGGACACAGCTACTGGGGTCTGAACAGTGCTCAGCCATGATCGGAAACTCAGTCCTCTCAGTTTGGAGTCAAGAATGAATTGCTATCTAAGGTTGCTACTGCTACTGCTAATCCTAGGAGATTACTATCTCTGTAAATAGTTAAAGCGACCCAAACTTCAAGTACTTTACTTGCAAAATACGAAGGATTTGGTGAAGGAGCCCAGGGGAAGCCTCAGAAGAGGCGAGTTCTGGTTGTTGGCGACTCTTTGCTAAGAGGAACTGAAACAGCAATCTGCAAAACGGACAAGCTCAATCGAGAGGTCTGTTGTCTTCCTGGGGCCAGGATCAACCACGTAACGGAGAGGCTAACCAGGCTAGTCAAACCCACTGACTATAAGCCCCTCATTTTGGTTCATGTCGGAACCAATGACACTGCGAGGAGCAGCTTAAACCACATTGCAAAGGACTACGAACGTATGGGGACAAAGCTTAAGGACCTTGGTGTGCAGGTGGTCATTTCGTCTCTCCTCCCCGTTCAAGGATACGGCGCACGTAGGGAAAGGGCAATAGTAGAGGTCAACAACTGGCTCCGCACATGGTGCCGCCAACAACGGTTTGGGTTTTTGGAACATGGCCTGAATTTCCATGAACATGGGCTTCTGGCGAGGGATGGGCTGCACCTCACAAAACTGGGCAGGAATGTTTTTGCTAACAGTCTTGCAAGGAAGATTAAGAGGTCTTTAAACTAAGTTCCACTGGGGAGGGGGACAATATTATTCAGGGCAAGGACTCATAGAACACAGGGGTAAAAGGCCCAAATGATACTGGACAAGTAGTACAAGTGGCCAATGGCGGGAGGAGTAGAATCAATAGTACAGGACTTGCAGGAAGGGCCCAGGGACTTAAGTGTCTCTACACTAATGCAAGGAGTATGGGAAACAAGCAGGATGAGCTTGTACTCCTAGTACAAGAAAATAAATACGATTTGATAGGCATCACTGAGACCTGGTGGGATGAGTCTCATGATTGGAATACAGGAATAGAGGGGTATAGACTCTTTTGTAAAAATAGACCAAGCAAGAAAGGAGGAGGAGTAGCCTTGTATGTCAAGGATGTTTTCACCTGTGAAGAGATCCAGGACTTAAACCCAGAAAGCCAGGTCGAGAGCATTTGGGTAAGAATTAAGGCAGCGAGAAACAATAGGGATATTCTGGTGGGGGTTTACTACAGACCTCCAACCCAGGCTGAGGACTTGGATGACGCCTTCCTCAACCAAATGACTGCACATTCAAAGAGGAGGGATACAGTAATAATAGGAGATTTCAATTACCCGGATATATGCTGGCAGTCAAACTCTGCCAAGACAGCAAGGTCCAGCAAGTTTCTTGCTTGTCTTGCAGACAACTTCATGGTCCAGAAGGTGGAAGAGGCCACAAGGGGATCAAATATTCTAGATCTCATCCTGACCAACAGGGATGACCTTGTGAATGAGGTAGAAGTGGTTGGATCTTTAGGGGGGAGTGACCATGCCCTGTTGGAATTTGGCATTCAGTGGGAAGGAGAAGATAAGGGTAGCCAGACACTCATCTTAGATTTTAAAAAAGCGGACTTCTGTAAACTTAGGGAGCTGCTGGCTGGAATTCCGTGGTCAGGAATAGTGAAAGGGAAAGGAGTTCAGGAGGCATGGGAGTTCCTTAAAAAGGAGATACTGAAGGCACAGTCTAAAACTGTGCCAATAAGGAGGAAAAATGGAAGGCATCTGAAGAAACCAGAATGGTTGACTAAAGAACTCTCAGCTGAGCTAAGAGTTAAGAGAAACACGTATAGGAAATGGAAGAAGGGGGAAACCACCAAAGAAGAATTTAAGCAAGTAGCCAGGAGATGTAGGGAGGAGGTCAGAAAGGCTAAAGCACAGAACGAACTTAGGCTGGCCAGAGACATTAAAAACAATAAAAAGGGTTTTTTTAAATATGTCCGCAGCAAAAGGAAAAAGAAGGAGACAGTAGGGTCGCTACGCAGAGAAGATGGCGAATTACTCACAGGGGGGAGAGAAAAGGCAGAGCTACTTAACACCTTCTTTGCCTCCGTATTTTCCCAGAAGGATACAAGCACTCAACCTGGCGGTAGGGGAGCAGGGGAGGAAGCAGAGGAAATGAGGCACTTAATAAGTAGAGAGGTGGTACAGGAATACCTGGCCGCATTGGATGAATTCAAGTCTCCAGGGCCAGATGAATTGCATCCTAGGATATTAAAAGAGCTGGCAGAGGTCATTTCGGAACCGCTTGCTATAATTTTTGAGAAATCTTGGAGGACAGGAGAAGTTCCAGCAGATTGGAGGAGAGCAAATGTTATCCCCATCTTCAAGAAGGGAAAAAAGAGAGACCCAAATAATTATCGGCCAGTCAGCCTGACATCAGTACCCGGAAAGATCCTGGAGCAGATCATTAAGCAGTCAGTTTCTAATCATTTAGAAAGCAACGCGGTAATCATGAGAAGTCAACATGGATTTCTCAAAAATAAGTCATGCCAGACTGATCTTATCTCTTTTTATGATAGAGTTACTAGCTTGATAGATGAAGGGAGTGCTGTGGATGTAGCATATCTCAATTTCAGTAAGGCCTTTGACAAAGTTCCCCATGACATTCTTGCAACAAAGCTAGTAAAATGTGGGCTGGACAGGGCTACCGTTAGTTGGATTTGTAATTGGTTAACCGGCCGAACCCAAAGGGTGATCACGAATGGCTGCTTTTCATCCTGGAGAGAAGTGACTAGCGGGGTGCCACAGGGTTCTGTCCTAGGCCCAGTGCTGTTCAATATTTTTATCAATGACTTGGATGAAGGAATAGAGGGCATGCTGATCAAATTTGCAGATGACACCAAATTGGGAGGGGTTGCTAATACGCCAGAGGACAGGATCAAAATTCAAAATGACCTGGATAGATTGGAGAGCTGGGCCAGGGCGAACAAAATGAAATTCAACAGAGAGAAATGTAAGGTCCTACACTTAGGCAGAAATAATGGAATCCACAAATATAGGATGGGGGACACGTGGCTGGATAGCAGTACGTGTGAAAGGGATCTGGGAGTCTTCATAGACCACAAGCTGAACATGAGTCAGCAGTGTGATGCGGCAGCCAAGAAAGCCAATGCAATTCTCGGCTGCATCAATAGGAGTCTGGTGTCTAGATCGAGGGAGGTACTGGTACCACTCTACTCTGCTTTGGTTAGACCCCATCTTGAATACTGTGTCCAGTTCTGGGCACCCCAATTCAAGAAGGATATTGACAAGCTGGAGCAAGTCCAGAGGAGGGCGACCAAAATGGTGAGAGGCCTGGAAGCCATGCCCTATGAGGATAGACTTAGAGAGCTGGGTATGTTTAGTCTGCAGAAGAGGAGGTTAAGAGGGGACATGATAGCCATGTTTAAATATTTGAAGGGATGCCACGTAGAGGAAGGAGGGGACTTGTTTTCTGCTGCTCCAGAGACCAGGACAAGGAGCAATGGATTCAAGCTGCAGGAAAGGAGATTCCACCTGAACCTCAGGAAGAACTTCCTGACAGTCAGGGCTGTCCGGCAGTGGAATGTGCTGCCTCGGAGTGTAGTGGAGTCTCCTTCCTTGGAGGTTTTTAAGCAGAGGCTTGATGGCCATCTGTCAGGATTGATTTGAGGGTGTTCCTGCATGGCAGGGGGTTGGACTGGATGGCCTGTGTGGTCTCTTCCAACTCTGAATTTCTATGATTCTATGATTCTATGATTCTATGTGAATGTTGGTAAGAACCCCAACGAAATGAAAGTCTCCCTCTCCTCTGGCCAAAATCAGAGGAGCAATTCCCACCATGAAAAGGACCATCTGATACCAACGGCCTTCCTTTTCCACCCAAGGCATGAAGAATTTTCTAAATGATACTGAAATCTTTAAAAAGCGGACGGAAAGAAAACTTCACCCTCATTTGCCACATTCAGTAACTACAGTTCTTCTCAGCCCCTGCTTTATAGGGCTTGTTATGAAGGTCCTCTCCGAAGGAAAGAGGTGGCAACCCCAATTTAGATTGGCAAACACAGCTGAGGGCAAAGAGATTCTAAGCCACACTTCTAAAAAAAAGGGGCCAAGCACTCAAAGCCCTGGATTTGGAGATAGTGAGAGAGCGGAGAGAGAGAGCGCTGTCCTTTTCTGTGGATCCCCCAGTCCATTTCTTCATCATCTCCTATCTTTTCTATCCCAGGTGTAAAGGAATTTGGAAAGCCTGCTTCGTTCTTTCATCCCAATCCCTTCCCAGCCCTCCTTCTTCACCGCTTGGTCTTAGACATACTCCGGTGGATGTCTCTTCTTCCTCCACAACATCAACTTGCGCTGAAGTGCAGCCCTCAGGCCAGGTCGGTGGTGGAGGTGAAAGACCTTCACGAGGATGGCTTTTGTCTGTTTGGCAACTCGCCTGACATCAGGGTCTCTGTCCACGATAAGGCGACTTACCTCTGGAAGGGAGGGAGGAGGAAGGGAAGTAGGTGGTGGATTGGCACACAGACCCCAATGGGAATCTTTTTCCCAAACTCCAACCTCTAACCCCATGGATCCTTCCCCC
>CAOLHI010007561.1:0-14306 GCA_948474755.1 Ctenosaura bakeri
AGGTTCGCATTATTTTGGTTTTTTGAATATAATTTAAATGATACGTAATTTTTAAAATAAGAAAAATATATCCTGCTAAAATACAGTCAACATACATAGCAATAGCATTTATTTCTATACCACTTATCAACCGAGTGTTATCTAAGTGGTTTACAATGTGTTTTAGCTACCGTATTTTCCCGGGGTACAAGATGCCCTTTTTTAACCCCCCCAAAAACTTTGCAAAAGTGGGGGGTTGTTTGTACACCGGGTATGGCGGGGAGGTGCGGTGGCCACTGCACTTCCCGGGCCTGGGGCGCCCCCGCCCAAGGAAAGGAGCCGTCGCCGCCGTGCTTCCCGGGCCTTCGGCACCTCCCCCCCCGGGGGAAAGGAGCCATCGCTGCCGCGCTTCCCGGGCCTGCAGCGCCCCCCCCCGCCTGGGGAAAGGAGCCATCGCTGCCGCGCTTCCCGGGCCCCCCGCGCTCCCCCCGCCCGGGGAAAGGAGCTGTCGCCGCTGCGCTTCCCACCCCGGCGCTCCCCCCCCCCGGGAAAAAAGGGAAACCTCGCCGCTGAGCTTACCGGGCCGGGTTTTGGGCTTGTTTGTACAAAATCCTAAAATCAGTTACCGGTAACTCATTTGGACGGGAAAAAGTGAGGGGAAAATTCATTTTCTTTTATTACCGGTACTATGCAGGCTTGTACTAAACAGTGCAAAAATATCTTTCTTGACCCAATTCTGAATTCCATTTGCATTTCAAATAATTGGCAAGTTAGGAGTTATGTTAAAAATATTTTTTTAATTCAGAAATAAACCGACATAAAACATATAATTGGAATAGGTAGGGACCTAGTTGTTTAGCTAGTGATGCCTCTCAACCTAAGAAAATGTTGCTTGAGCATGCTTGAGGGGTACGAACGTAAAGGGTTTGGCTGATAGCTTCTCTCTTGTCTTGTCAAGACAGCTGGAGCAGCATTTTTTCCCCTTGATCTCTGGTTCTGTAGAGTAACTGGAGGTCACTAGGAAGGAACCAGATGAAATTAAGAAATATGCAGTATTGTATTACTCTGTTGATCCATAACCAATGCTTTTTCAGTCAATTAAAACAATAGGCACACAACTGTTGGTTTGCAAACAGGACAAAACAAGTTAGCACTCCACTTCCTGACATACAGATTGTTTTGGTTGTAGTTAGTATTATGGTTATTATAAATATTTATTTCTATCCTGCCTTTTTCCTGTTTGAAACTCAAAGTAGCTTACAACAATTTAACAGACAAAATAGTTAAATTTGGGGGGGGAACTGAAGAAACTGTGCCAGGAAGCTGTTTTCCTCTCTAGCAACTGCTTATTATGTATCTTTTGGGAAAAGCCGGGGAAAATTTTAAAAAACCTTTAAATTTACAGTTTTTTGTTTAATCCCCTTTCCCATGTATAACATTTGAATTAAAATTGCCATATTGAAATAAAATCTGAAGTTTTTTAAATTTTTATTTGGTGTGCGTTGGAAGAGGGGTAGTTTTATCGGCGAGTATATCCCAAACTCTATATTTTAACTGAAAAAGTTGGGGGTCGTCTTATACGCCCAAAGCCCCCTTATCAAAACCGGCCCGCCTCAGGTTTGCCTCTCCGAGTCCCCCCCCGCCGCCTCCGAGGGCCCCCAGCGCCACTCCTGGACTTAGAGGGCTCTCTGTGCTGCCAGGCACAACGATCCTGCGTGGCGTCCCTTTTTGACCATTTCAGCTTCTTCTGCAGCAGGCGCCGTTTTTCCAAATCTGGGGGCCCTTTTCCCCCTTCCCCATGTTGCTCGGACCCTGTCTTGAGGGTCTGGCACCCAGCAATGGGGGAAAAAGGGGGGAAGGTTTTAGCCTCTCTCCCTCTGTTGTTTTTTGGTGGGTTTTCCGTAATGAAACAGCGCTCGGGTGGGAATGTGGAAGGAAGGCACCGAGGGATATGCAAAGGAAAGGGGGGTTGCCAAGTTTGGGGAAGTTACTTTTTAAAGTACAGCTACCCCCCAGCCAACTGGGATTCTAGGAATTGTAAATTTTTTATTCATATTTTATTGATTTTAATACAGACAAACTGTTTCCCACATTGGGGTGAAGAACATAGGGGGGGGGGGGAAGGGAAAAAGGAAAAGACAAAAAAACATAGAATATATAAATAAGCAATATATATGTATTTGTTTTTGCTGTGTGTTATTTTTTTTTTCCAGTTTATGGGGATCCTCAGATAAACCTATCATGGGGTTTTTTTGGGGAGCCAAGAGTGTTTTAAAATACAAACTGTAACAGATTACTAAAATACTAATCCATTACCATAAACACAAGCTAAATGTCACTAACCAGAACACAAAAAAATTTTTGACAACCTCCCCCTCAAAAAAGCTGTAATTAGGCAGAAAGACTTTTTAATATGAAAAGTATTCTTCCCCCATTGAGTTACTAAACTGAACTTCTTAGAATTGCTGGTAACTATATCCACATATTACCACATCTTTAGGTTTCTTTGTTCCCCCAAAAAGTCCGGAAACAGGGCGCAGTCTCTCAGAATGTTTTTCTTTTAAAATCCATGTCAGCTGGGCAGCCTGAACGAACATCAGCGACTTCTGTGCTTTGCGCTTGTTGAGAAAAAACTGTAGATATACAGAATGGCTGAATCGCATCGCCTTGCTTTAAAGAAAAAGGAACCTTTTCTCTCTTTGCATTTGTTTAACCAAAGTACCTCCTTTTTGAGTTCTGGGCGGGTCCAAAGGCTGGTCCTGTTGCCACGTTTTGGCCCATTTAAAAGGCTGGCCTTCCTTGGCAGACCCCCCACCGGGGCCCCCCGGCACTCCCTGCCACCACATTTCTCCTTATTTTTCACTGCTGAGCAAAGACACGCCTGATTCAGGGTCCATGGCTGAGGGTTAGCAAGAATTTTATTTTTATTTTTATCAACCATGTATCAAAATTTTTAATCCTGAGAAAGCAAATATTCTATATTCTAGTATTTTCTAACAGGAGCTGCCATGGAAGTTTTGAGGGGGGTGTTGGTGTTTTTGTGGGTAATTTGTGAGGTAAAATGAACCACCAAGGGAGGGAAAAGGCTGAGGAGAGAGCGTTTGGGAAAAAAACACACAGAGGCCAAAAGGCAGGATTGCAAAAAATTTTCCCAATAAAGTTAACAATAAGACATAATTCATGTTTTATGTTTGTTTCCTGGCCTCAAAAAGCACCTGTTTTGAGGCGGGTTTGGGGCCCCCTTGCCTTTCACTCCAGCCCAAGGCTTCACAGGAGGACGTAGGCCTCAACCCCAAATAATGTCTAATTTATTAAAAAAGCAATTTTTTGTTTTGTTTTGTGGCTTAAATTGTATCAATATCTAATTTTTTTTTTCCTCAGAGGTATAGTAACTGGGGGACAAAAAAACTTTCCTCCAAATAAGTTTTTTTTTCCCCTTTTTGAAATTTCCCTTCAGTCCCCAAATTTCTAACATTGGAGGGAATGAGAAATTGCAAATCATTCACATCTAGTAGTAGTATTAATTTATGGATTAGTCAATTGACCATGTCAAAGAAATAACTTCAAACATTATAAAAGGCAATAAAATAAGTAAAAGAGAGTGAAGAAAGAAAAAGAAGCTAAAATAAAGTATGACAAAATATTAAATGAAGTAAAAATGAAAGAATAAAGTAAAACACCCCTAAGAAAATATCAAAACTTATAATAATAGGCATTGCCTGGGTTACTTCACTTGCTTCTTGGTTTCCGATGTCTCAACTGTGTTTCTTTTTGCAAATATTTAGTAATACTTAAGAGAAGATCCAAACAAAGTATAATCTATTACTGCAGGCGGTGAGGGGACGAATGATGAAGGTAGGGGTGGTGGGGCAGAGACCCTGGGGCCTCCACTCTCCCCACAGGCTTCCCGGGATGTTCGTCCACTTCCTGGGCTCCCGGGATCTGGCAGGGGGGAGGGAGGGGAAACTCGCTTTGGCTGCAGCTGGAGGCGAAGGGGGGAAAGCAGCACCTCCTGGCCAAGGAAGCGATGGGCGCCTTTGGGGTGGGGGCCCCCCTTTGCCCTAAAATTTTCCGCCGTTTATCCGAATCATTCTTCATCTCTTTCCGTGTCTTCACAGAATTGTTTTCATATCACTGAGAATGTTCATATCATTACAGAATCACCTTTTAAAAGGCGCCTAAGTATTTTACTTAGGCATCCCTCCTAATTCCTTTTTTTTAACTATAGTTCATCCATCTCGTGAGTCCTCCCTCATATTCTGAGTCAGAATGTTGGTCTTCTCCTTTTTCGTCTTCAAACCACTTAGGGTTTTCCAAAACTTTTTTTTTTTAAATTATTTTTTTTTTTTTATTTTATTTTTTTGCAGTTTCAATGTCAATCCCAAATGGGTTTTCCAGCATGATTACCGGCTCATCAGCAAATGTTCATAATTTCTTTCCATGAACCGGAATAAATTTCCCGTTTCTAAAAAAAGGACTTAACCATTTCTTATTTCTATGATTCTATGATTCTGTAAAGTTTGGTAATGAGGAACTCCAAATCCATCCAGACCTGGGGGTTTTTCCCCCCAAATTCAGTTTCTGAATAGCCTCTGCAACCTCCAAATTTTTGTAATTTTCCAACTGATCTGCTCCTTTTCTTCTTTGTCAATTTAGGGAGGTGTTGTCTTTATCAGGTGCTCTTCTCTCTTTCTGTCTTTTATCTTCTTTGTTGAGTTTAAATTTTAGAAAAACTTTATGGAAAATTCTCTGAAGCTCTTTGCCCTTGAAAATTCTTTATCACCTTCTTTTAATTTCTCAATCATTCTTTTCTTTCTTTTCTTAATCTACATGCAAGCCATCTTCCTTGCTTATTCGCATTTCAACTTTTTTCTGTTTCAAAAACTTCCCAAAGTCTTTTCTAACACTTCCATTGCTCATTTCTCAGCAATCTTAACTTCTCAAAATTCCTTCCTCTTCTGGAAATGTCCTTAATGCATCTTTCATAATTTTTATTTGATCTAAGATCATCTGCATATTGTCTTTCTGCCTTTCTTTTTTTCTTGGTATTATTTATTATAATTTAAAATTATTGCTCCAGCCACTTGCTTTATTTCATGTTGAAGTTGTTCTGTTACTTTGTTTTTTTTTACTTCTACTTTTTCTTATTTTTACTTTTTTCTTTATTTTCCCCGTAATTTTTCTTTGTATTATTTGGTTATTTACGCAAAGTTCCTCCCATAGAGGCTTTCCTTGCATGCCAAACCTTTCTGATGTTAGTTCCTTTGTTTAAATCTCTTTCAAAGAATTCTTTGATGTCACTCTTTGTTTTTGAAGTTACTTCTTCATCCTCCAAGATTCATTTAGTCTCCCTCTGAATTCTTTACTTGCCTTTCTCATCAGCATCGTTGCTGGATTGTGGCCAGGGAAAGTTTTTGGGAAGGATTTCAACTTTAGGTATCTTTTTTTTAATTTCCCGGTTTTGGAAACCCAAATCATATCTCTCCTTGAAGGGATTTTTGTAACAAGGAGATTTTGCTTGCTTTTGCCGTAAGCCATCAAATATAAAAAGACGCTTTAAGTGTCTGTTTTTTTTTTTTTTTTTCTTTTTTTATACTGGCTTATATTTCCAAAGCAAAGAGACTGAGATGTCCTCATGACCTTTGCATGCTTCTTTGAATGATAAGTCAACATCATCGGACTGTCCTTCCAGCACTCCGGGGGAGACCCAATACCACTGCAAGCGACCGGCTGAGCAATGCAGTGTCCACTTTTGGGGATTGCACAAACAGCCGGGTGTAGGCACTTTATCCTTGTAAGCTTTCAAAATGCCTCTGAATTGGAACCTGATGTCATCGTGTTTCCCGGGCAGAGCAAGCCATTAACCACCAAACAGCAGAGCAGGGTTTACTCACAAGGCAAGAGCGTGAAAATGTCCAAACAGAGTTTAGGTTCCAAAAAACAGATCCGAAGGGGAAGGCCCCAAATCATCATCAAATCCAAGTCCACAGGGCAAGTCCAAGTAAGTCGTAGTGATCCAGATGCAAAAGGACACGCACAGGGCCTCACAACCAGAGAGCTCAATTGCTGACCCTGAAAGGCCAGGGCCAGCTGAAGGCCTTTCTCTTACTGATGCTGTTGCCACACGTGTTCCTTCATTAGGGCTTGTTTGTTGCTTAAACGTGCTGAGTGGCACAGCCCCTCCTCCTTCTGAAGTCACAGTACGTGTCTGTGTTGTCTCATCCTTTGTCCCCCTTGCTCAGGCCTCTGCTGTTGTTTTTTTTATCTTCTCCTGAGCAAGCTTCTAGGGAAGCCCCTGCCTCTGGGGAAACCTCTGCCTCGGATTCAGAATCCCCCTCCTCACTGCCAGGGTCTCCAAGGCAGGGCATGACACCTGATGATGTCAATTTGATGTGTACGGATGACCTCTTCAGCTGAATTCAGCAGGGCTAATTAAGCCCCTTTTTCCCAAACCTGTTTCTCCACTATCTTGATGAGTGTCTTCAGCTAGCAAATGTGAAGGTGGAGATCTCATCTATCAGCCAGCCAGCCCACACATACGACTTTTATGGAGTCGCTATTCCCACTACTAGGTGGTGAATTTGTGGCTTGGGGGGTCTTGCTTCACCCATCCTGCCACGGCGAGGCCTTCTAGTTCTTCTTCCCAGCTATTTTCCAGGAATTTATTGAAAGATGTTCTCATTCCACAATAAATTTTTAAAAAAAATAATAACCAGGCACTTTGCCTTTTTTCCCTTGAGGCTTTCTTAGTCAATGTCCTTTTAAATTTGTGGCCATACTCCGGCCCCCTTCTTCAGCCTCGCCTGGTTTTCCCTTTGGGGCTGCAGCACAGCTGTAGCAGGGGCTTTTTGCCATGCGGAGGGAGGGCTGTGACGTCCCTGAAGTTTCAGAGAAAGCACAGGTTTAGTTCCCCCCCCAGCATTATTTTTTTGACTTCAGCCCGAAGGACCCCCCCGCCCCCGGACCCCTATTCTCTTTTCTTTTCTTGCCACCCTGCAGCTATCTGTGCAAACTGGGGAATCTCCCCCGGCATATCAGACCAAGGGCCTGGAATCCTGAAGATCTCTCTCCCCCCAGGCCTGACTTCTCTGGGTAGCCCAAAGTAGGGGAGACCTGCTGAATCTAGAAGGTGAGGCAAGTGTTCAGTCACCACTTGGGCAATAGTTCCCCCAGGTTTTCTCCCAACAGAATGACTAAGGGGACTCAAGCTCCAGCCCTTGTGTGTTCCCCGAATGGGGAACTGGGAGAAGAAAGGGATGGGAAGCCGCGTGCCCTCCTCCTCCCTCTCCGCGGCAGGAACTTCCTTTCTGAGACCATCAGCTTGGGGGGTCTGAAAGGAGACCCCCTGATTTTAGCTCGCACAGGGCAAGGTCTTCCTCTGAGGGAAAATCAATCCATGGGACACAGCTACTGGGGTCTGAAAAGTGATCAGCCATGATCCGAAACTCAGTCCTCTCAGGGTTTGGGGGTCAAGAATGAATTGCTATTTAAAGGGTTCTACTGCTACTGCTAATCCTAGGAGATTACTATCTCTGTAAACAGTTAAAGCGACCCAAACTTCAAGTACTTTACTTGCAAAATATGAAGGATTTTGTGAATGTTGGGAAGCCCCCAAAGAAATGAAAGTCTCCCTCTCCTCTGGCCAAAATCAGAGGAGCAATTCCCACCATGAGAAGGACCATCTGATACCAACAGCCTTCCTTTTACACCCAAGGCATGAAGATTTTTCTAAATGATACTGAAATCCTTAAAAAGCGGACGGAAAGAAAACTTCACCCTCATTTGCCACATTCAGTAGCTACAGTTCTTTTTCAGCCCCTGCTTTATAGGGCTTGATATGAAGGTCCTCTCCGAAGGAAAGAGGTGGCAACCCCAATTTAGGTTGGCAAACACAGCTGAGGGCAAAGAGATTCTAAGCCACACTTCTAAAAAAAAGGGGCCAAGCGCTCAAAGCCCTGGGGTTTGGAGAGAGAGAGAGGTGTCAGGAACAGATTCACTCTTACACGGATAACAAACTTAATAGAAGATTTATTGTAACATAGTAAGGGATGCTGTCTTCAGACGTTAAAGCTGAGAATGGAACTTTTCCCCACCTTACACTTTAACAGACAGTTTCTCCTAAGATAGTTGTAAAAGAACGAACGTCATCATGCCAAATGGTTCCTTTGAAATTCCAGCCAGAAGGAATGGTTGGCGCCTGGGAATAGCTAACAGCCTACTATCACTATTTCCTCAGTCTACTGCTATCCTAAAACAATAAAACATGGAGGATTCCCAACATCCTGCCCCACTTTTTTAAAAAAATATTCCTTTAAAGATACACAAAATATAGAAAATATCACGGAACAGTAGAAAGACAAGAAAACTAAATAGTAATATGAATGCAGTAGCAATTCTTTGGGGGACGTAGGAACATGGGCCGGCGAAGAAGTAGCGAAGGTGCCCTCTTCAGCAAACTGGAATGAAAAACGGGAGGGAATGGCCTCAAGGGAAGAAGGGAGATCTAGTTCAAAAGAGACATCATTAATACCCCCTTTTCACAGGAAAAGGTCCAAAACGAGGGGAAAGTTTTTTAAAAGGGGAAAAAGGAGAGGAAATGTTCTTAGAAGAAAGGAAAACCAAATCCCCGGGCTGGTAAAGGGGATTAGGCTGCCGTTTACGGTCAGCGAAACGTTTGTGGGAAGCTTTAGCGGATGCTATGATTTGAGACGGATTGCCAAATGCCAGAAAATTTAAAACCCAAGCAGAAACAGAAGGAGGAGCGGGGGAAAAGAAGGGAGAGGGGGGGGAAAGAGGGAAGGAAGGAAGCCGTAAACTATTTCAAAGGGGGGTTTCCGGTAAAAGGTTTAAAACCGCAGAATTGATGGCAAACTCAGCGAACGGAAGGAGCGGACCCCCAATCATTCTGGTTCTCAGAAACAAAACACCTAAGAAATTGTTCAAGAGATTTTTTAACACGCTCAGATTGGCCATCTGTTTGAGGGTGATAAGCACTGCTGAGTTTCTGGTGACCCCCCAGGGTTTTCAGTAGACAAGTCCAAAATTTTGGAAGTAAAAAGGCCCCTGCCGAAATGATCACCGAAGGTAGTCCGTGAAGTTTCCATACATGATTAACGAACAGGTCAGCCAGCTGGTCAGCACGGGGTAGTTTTTTTAAGGCAAAAAAATGACATTGCTTGGAAAAGTGATCAGTAACAACCCAAATAACATGAAAGCCGTGTGAAGAGGGAAGAGACACGATAAAATCCCATGCGATGACCGACCAGGGGCTAGCAGGCGCAGGCAGAGGTTGCAGGAGCCCTTGAGGTTTAGATGTGGGGGGTTTGAAACGTTGCAAGTGGCACACTGCTTAATGTAAGTTTGCACGGAGGGGTTTAATCCAGGCCCCCAAAAAAAGGCGGCGAATCGCATGCAATGTCTTCAAAAACCCAAAATGTCCAGCGGGTTTGGAATCATGATAACGATGAAGTCCCCTCTCGCGGGCAGCCCAACTGGTAAAACCTTGGTGCCATAAAAGGGGAAATTTCAACCCATTTATTTTATCCTTGTTTCCCGGGGTACCCCAGGAGTCTGCATGCGCTGCATGAATGATAGCATCGCGGAGAGCGGAGTCACAAAGAGAGGAGGAAAAGAAAGCCTTGTCTTTGCTAATGCACGAGTAGTCACTTGAGAAGCCAGAGAGGAGGCAGGAAACAAGGTATTGGAGTGGGGGGACGTAGGGGATTGCAAAACAGGGAAGTGGAGAGAGGGTCCGCCAGTTGGTTAGTTCGGCCAGGTTTGAAAACAATTTTAAATCGGAATCTCAAAAGTAGCCCATTCGCCTGCTTAGGGGAGAGTTTCTTAGCAGACTGTAAGGCTTGCAAATTCCTATGATAGTCCAAACTTCAAAGGGGAGTCCCAGCCCCTTAAACAAAAAGACGCCAAAGGACAGCGCAAAATGGATAGCCTTGGCTTCTTTCTCCCCCAAAAAGGCCAATTAGCTTGTTGAGGGGGAAAACCCCTTTTAAATGAAAGCACAAGGCCTGAGTGCTCCTGTGGTGTCATGTTGTAAAAGGGGGGGCTCCATGGCAAAGTCCGAAGCATCCGTTTGCACAATGAATTGCTTCGTACTTTTTCGGGGAAAAAAGGGGTAAGGGCTCAGACGTAAATTTAGATTTCAAATGGTCAAACGCCGATTGACACTCAGGCGACCAACAAAGTCTATGCGCCTTGCCCGCAGTGGATCCTTTAGGTTTCCGTAGAAGGTTGGTGAGTGGAAGCGTTATGGCAGCAAAATCCTCAATAAAGTTCCGGTGGGGAAATTCGCAAAACCAAGAAATTGCTGCAGTTGCTTCACAGTTTTAGGGACGGGCCATTGCAAAATGGAGTTAATCTTGAAGGGTCCATTTTAAGTGAACAATCTTGAATCCTATATCCCAAGTAATCAAAAGTTTGGGTGTCAAATTGGCATTTAGATAGATTAACCACGAGGTTGTTATCTATAAGCCTTCGTAACACTTCACGAACCAATGACCATAGATTCCCCTGGAATCTGCGTAAAAATTTAAAAAGTCATCCCGAAAAAATCAAACCCCCTGATACAACAAGTCATGGAAAATGGTGTTCAAAAACATTTGGAACACAGATGGCCCCAAATTTTAAACCAAAGGGAAGAACCGTCCATTTAAAGTTACCTAGAGGAGTTGCAAAGGTGGTGAGCCACTCAAATCCGGGTCCCTTTAATCCTATGAAAAGCCTCTTTAAGATCAAGTTTGGTGAAATATTTTCCTTGAACAAGATGGTCCAAAAAAAGTCCCTATCAGAGGTATGGGATAACAATTGGAGGAAATAACCTGGTTAATACAAAAAGTAGTTAACTATAATTCGGATCCGCGCTGGGATCTTTTCTCTTTTTGGGAAAAAACCCGGACTCGCCGTGGGGGCTGTGAGGGCTTGATAAAGCCGCGAGCCCAAGTTTTTATTTAGGAACTTCTTGAGAGCAAGGAGTTCTTTTTTGGGTCATGGGATAAATTTTGGTTTAGGCAGGGTGGCCCCGTCAACTAATTCCAGTTTACAGTCAAAGTCCGTGTGGGGAGGCAATTTGAGCCTCCCTTTTTGTGGAAAGCCTTTTGGAAGTCTCGGTAGTGTGAAGGAATTTTTTCAATTCTTCATGGGGAATAGAAAAGTTTTCATCTGAAGAGGACATAGTGCCAGCAGTCCAGTTTATCTGGGGGTTATATTCCGAAGCCAATCGATTCCCAAGACCAATTTGAACTGCATCGCCTTGGGAACTAGAAATCGCATGCTGTAATTGTTTTTGTCCATTTGAAATGAGATGGGCTTAGTGATTTTACTAATTACTCCCCCCGTCATTGAGGTCCCATCCATTTGCGTTAATTTGATGGGGCATTCCAAGGGCTAAAAAAGAGTTTTCAATTGTTTGGCCAATTTGGGGTGTAACAAACTTCTGGAGCAGCCAGAGTCAATTAATGCCCTATGTACATGCAAAGTCCCATCGCTGCCACTAATCGCAACCGTGGCGTAGAAATGGGGAAAATTTTAGGAGTACTTACAGATGTTTCCCCCCGCTTGCCATCATGAGGTAGGTTTAGAATCTCCATCTATGTCAGATGAGGACGAAGAGGTGGTTTCATCATCGGAAAGGAGTCTCCTGTCGCCGCTGCAGGGTCCAGGGAAATGCGTCTAAGTGGTTTTTGGCGGCCGCTGTCTGATGTGTGAATTCTATATCCTTTGGGTCTGCTCGTGCTCCCTTAGTCCCAGTCGGAGCTTGGTTTCCGCGGCAGGTGTTGGCGAGGTGGCCCTTTTTTCCCCACAGTTAAAGCACATGCCCAAACGGAGACGTTTATTTCCGTTCCTCAGCTTTGGGGACGGGGGAGGCGGGTTTTTCTTTTTGGCACGTCTTGTCTTTGTCGGTTCAGCTGAACAGTCTGGGTTTTTGCCTTCCATTTCAGTAGCTGTTGACCCAACCTAGCAGGGTCTGTGGATTGGCCTGCATTAAGCACCCGTGTAAAATTCGGGTTTTAGTCCATCTTTGTATAACTCAATTAGAATTTCATCACTCCACGGGATTTTGGTGGCCAGGTTTCTAAATTAGGGGAATACGTCCCCACATCGTTCCTGCCTTGTTTCATTCGTTTCAGTTGATATTTGGTGTTTTCCAATAAATGGGGGTCTTCAAAGCGTTCCCGCAGATGGTTCATGAAGAGCTGCAGTTTTCATTTTTGGGGGGCGCGGGAGTCATATAGGTTCGCTACCCAGTCTGCTGCCAGTCCTTTCATCCTCTGGCTTAGGTATCGAATTCGGGCCGCATCATCCCGAAATAGATGGCCGTGATCAATCATGAAATTGTTTGCCATAGTCAAAAAAAAGGAGAGTTTCCCCCCCTTCCCGTTGAAGGTCGCTTCAGGTCTCCCACATTTCTGAGTAACAGTGGCGCTGGCGTGTGCCCTGTTGGTTGCTGGGGCGGACCAGGGGTGCCTGCCGCCGAGACAGGGTCGTGGTTCTCCTCCTGGTGATCTCCCTGTCTGCGAGGGACGGATGCGCATCTCGCGTAGCATGGTCTTAGTTCGAGTTTTCCTCATCTTTTCTTTCCAGTTCGGTTTCCATTTGCTTTATCTCCTCCAAAAGGGATAGGTCTTTTGCTGATGTATCCATCTAGCAGCCCTTCTGCGTTGTCTCAACGACGTATGTGGCTTTTCTCCCAAAACCCCCGGGGTTTTGGGCCCCTTGTGGGGGTTTCCATAGCCTCGGTCAGGCGCAATTTTGTCTTGGTATCCAGGGGCACTTCAAGGTTTTTTGTAGCTCCATCAGATTCTGCAGATCCTTGCTCTTCTTCAGTAATCGACTGGTCCATAAATTTGGGGCATTTTTTGAAAGGATTCTGAGCTTTCTGTCAGGAACAGATTCACTCTTACACGGATCAACAAACTTAATAGAAGATTTATTGTAACATAGTAAGGGATGCTGTCTTTAGACGTTAAAGCTGAGAATGGGAAAGTTTTCCCCCCCCCTTACACTTTAACAGACAGTTTCTCCTAAGATAAATTGTAAAAAAACGAACGTATCATGCCAAATGGTTCCTTTGAAATTCCAGCCAAAAGGAATGGTTCCCCCTGGGAATAGCTAACAGCCTACTATCACTATTTCCTGGTTTCCCGCTATCCTAAAACAATAAAACATGGAGGACTCCCGACAAAAAGAGAGAGCGCTGTCCTTTTCTGTGGATCCCCCAGTCCATTTCTTCATCATCTCCTATCTTTTCTATCCCAGGTGTAAAGGAATTTGGAAACCTGCTTCGTTCTTTCATCCCAATCCCTTCCCAGCCCTCCTTCCTCACCGCTTGGTCTTAGACATACTCCGGTGGATATCTTTTTCTTCCTCCACAACATCAACTTGCGCTGAAGCGCAGCCCTAAGGCCAGGTCGGTGGTGGAGGGGGAAAGACCTTCACGAGGATGGCTTTTGTCTGTTTGGCAACTCGCCTGACATCAGGGTCTCTGTCCACGATAAGGCGACTTACCTTGGAAAGGGAGGGAGGAAGGGAAGTAGGTGGTGGGGTTGGCACACAGACCCCAATGGGAAGTTTTCCCCCAAAATCCAACCTCTACCCCCATGGACCCTTCCCCCTGCTTTTTTTGAACTCACAAATCCAGCCTTACCAGTCCCACAGATCAGCAAGCAGCTTTTAGAGAAGGATCCGCTTTGGGCCCTTTTGCACCAGATGACCTGGAGAGAGGATGCCAAAGAGAAACGGGAATACCGGATGCAGAGAGAGTGGTGGGGGCTCCCTGGCCCTCCCTCCCCCAGGAAGGAAAAGGGGGGGCAGCCCCCCCCCCAGAGGACTCCAGATGGTGCTTTTCTGTGGTGGGGGGACCAAAGAGCATGGCTTCCCCGAAGAGGAGGCTCATGGTTAAGTGGGGAGGTGCCACAAGGGCCCAAAAGACCGTCCCTGGGGAAGAGCCTCTCCCCCCCTCCCGAATGAGCCTGAAAGGGGCCAAGACACCTCCCAGCTCCCTTTTCCGAACAACATGGCTTCCGTCTTTTTTTCACCCCCAAGGGTCGAGCTGACGAAAAATAAAAAGCATCTACGCACTATGCGATCCAGTTCCTCCATCGCAGTACTGGATCTGGGGGGAAAGACCAAAGTCAAAACCGGGGTTTCCTCAGCCTGGCCTGATGCCCCACGCCCTCTTGGCTTGGGCCCTTCGGGCACTTACCAGGCGCTTGGCAACCCTGTGAAGCACCTCCTGCAGGGAAAAATTTTCCTCTGCCAGAAGGCTTCTCTTTTAAAACGCCACTGCAGGGACTCAGCCAGCTCCCAGAGCTTCA
>CAOLHI010007562.1:0-14507 GCA_948474755.1 Ctenosaura bakeri
CTTCCAAGAAGTTTGAAAAGACTCCTTTTCAAAATCCTATATTTTTTAACAAAATTAAAAGCCAGCTTATTAAAAAAAATAGACAATCTGAATTAGAACAATGCAGGAGCAAAGATGTTGCCCCAGCTACTCAAAGAGTCCTGGAAAAAGTGTCTTGGAAAATATTTTTCCACCTGGGAAATGTACGCATGTACCAAGGGAAGGCTGAAGATCATTTTATGCATAATAAACAGCTTTATGCTCTAGGTCATTTTCTCAAAAGTAAGAAGGCATGGCTCTGGTCTGGATTGGGACCAGCATGCATGGGTGGGAGAGATTTAAATCTCCCTTCTATTTTGTTTTTTAATTTAGAAATTTAGGGGAGCGTTAAACAGGGTTTTAAAACTGGGAGAGATTCAACTGGCACCAACAGAGTTTCACACTCTGAACTTGCATGGGTGAGGGAAGGGGAGTTAAATATGGTACCGGTATTTTCCTTTATCTGTGTGTTTTCTGGTTCTGATCAAGGTCAGGGCCAGGCATGCTAACTCCAGAGTAAAACATCAAGGGGCCTCCAAAGCTGCTTGCTTAATGCAGCATGTAATTTGACCCTGATCAGGAACAATTTGTATTAATCCAGTGGCTGTTATACATGCTCTCTGCTACGGAACATTAGAAAAGGGGGGATGATGATAAAACTGGCAATATCATAATGTCTCTCTATCGGGGTGGGCAAAACCGGCTACAGTCTTCAAGAAATGCATAATTAACTTCCAAAATATGCTGCCACGATATACACCGAGGGCCCAGCTCAGTGCCAGGCATTGAAGACCACTAGTCATTACAGTAGCTATATCCACACACAGAGACTGTTGGAATCTTGGAGGTGTTTCTGAAAAGCAGGGTTAGCTGCAAATCTATACACAGGCAGACAGGAGGAAGCCCAGTTGAACCCTGAGCCTCTTGGGTCCAAGTAAGCACACAAAAAACTGTTTGGTACACAGGCCTTCCCATCTTCCAGCATGCTTACATGCCTTCTCTTACTTGCTCCCGAACATAAACAGGAAGGTCGATCAAGAAAAGGAAGAGATCAGCATTTCACTCTCCAGGTGGGTACAAATTTGGGCAGCTGTCCACTGGGAGCATTCTGTAATGCACAGTGCACTTGCAGAAATCCAAACGTATCCATCTGATCAAGGTGTCCAGAGAGAAAGTGACCACAATGGTAAAAGAGACCCATCTGCTTTTGTTGCAGCCAAGCTAATGAGAGGGGCTGGAGTCGGGAGAAAGGCCATTCGCTTACCCTTAACAACGTTCCACACTGTGTGAGGTCGGTCCATGGAGATGGCCAAGCCCAGGGCTTTCCGGTACTTCTTCTCATGCAGCAGATTAGACAATTCCTGCTCTCTGGAAACACAAAGCAAGAAGGAAAGGGTGTTGGTTCACACTGCCTTCAAAGGGATCCATCAAAATGTGCATTCCCCCGCCCCTCAAAAAAAAATTTTAATTACAGTAAATCCACCAGATGTAAACACCCACCTCACTGATTATGATTTTTAAAATTGGCTGCAAAAGCTAAAAAAATAAAAATAAAAAATTGTGCTGTTCTGCTCTTTTTTAAAAAAAATTCCTGTCCTTTCCAGGAGCTCAGGTGGCATGTACAGCAATTCTCCACAGACCGACACACAAACACACACACTCCCAGCCATCTCTGACACACTATGGATGAGAGCTTTAGCTGACTGTCTGCCCATCGCAGCCTTCATGGCTGGGATACAAACCCAGTTCTTACTCTCGCCTTGCCTGCCTCGGGGCCCCCAGAAGGCCTCCACCGATCCCTGCTCCCAGTGCTGAGAAGTTCTGAGCAAAGCCTCACGCAAAGGACACTGTTCCTGAGAGACAAAGGAGATTCTGGGCGAATTCATGTGCTGAGAAGATGCCGACCGAAGATGAGGGTGGGAATGGACTGTTGTAGGGTGGAAGCTGTTGTGGTCAATGACTTCTGGCTCGATCCAGGGTTCAGAGCTTTCTCTTTGGCCGGAACTCTCTTCTGCCTGCACAGAGAAACAACCGCGACACAGGAGTCAAGCACAGATATGGAAAAGGGCAGG
This sequence comes from Ctenosaura bakeri, assembly GCA_948474755.1. Taxonomy (NCBI): domain Eukaryota; kingdom Metazoa; phylum Chordata; class Lepidosauria; order Squamata; family Iguanidae; genus Ctenosaura; species Ctenosaura bakeri. The sequence continues at coordinate 2,091 of CAOLHI010007562.1, forward strand.
ATTCACAGAAAGAGATTGTGACAGGGTCCATCTTTGCCAAGGCTGCAGTTCACACCAGCTTTGCTATTTCCCACAGGAAAGATCACCCCCCTACAGTGGGGTGATCTCAACCTCCATATCTGCAATTTCCATCAACCATGGAGCATCAAGTCCTAGGCATAAAATGGCAGTGATGTGAATGCACCGAAGCATCTGCACGCACATCCCCACCGCTTAATAATATGGGACGTCATCATCCGTGCTTTTCTGCCATTCATGGGGAGGGGGCTGGAACCAACCCGCCCACAGATATAGAAGGTCCACTCTGCTCCATTTCAACCACCCACGCGGCTTTTGACTTGCTTTACACCCGAACAGTTCTAAAGGCTGCTAACACAGGGTTTCTGGGACCCAAGATACTGGCCATTTCCGCACTAGCCTGTTATAGCACGATGATTCCACTTTCAACATCCTCTGGAATCCTGGGGTTTGCAGTTTCAGAAGGGGCCAGCTGGCCCCTTCCGAAACTACAAATGCCAGGATTCCAGAGGATATTGAAAGTGGAATCATCGCACTATAACAGGCTAGTGTAGAAATGGCCACTATTAGCTAAGCCCAGACTCACAGAGACCTGAAAGTGGGCTGGAACCCAGCGTGGGCTTTGTGACGGTCAGGTTTTCTGACTGGTGGCTGACAAAGACCACTGTGGCACAGAAGGACCCAAGTGGCACAGAATGTCTGGATTGGGACGGAGGTTCTAATGCTGGGTGACCTTTGCGAAATACTTGAGAACAGCCTGGCCTTCCAGGCCTCGGCATCCTTCTTGGTAGTCCTGCCAGTCACAATGTTCTTGGCCAGAAGGATTTGATTAGTGCTCAGTAGGGCATTTTCTATCTATCCATCTCACTCTCTCTCTCTCTCTCTCTCTCCACACACACACACACCCAGTTTACCTGTTTGGCCTAGGAATGCCTTTCCAGAACAATCCATTGGCCACACAACAGCTCCAAGCGCCAAGAAAGAATACGGCATGCCATTTGCTCACTCACGGCAACCTGCAGGCTACTTCACAGGCTGCATTTTTAGAGGCTTCCCATTTTACAAGTTCACCCTTTAAAATGTCATGCTTGACTGCAACCAGCAGGTGTGTTTGACAGGTGCACTGGATTTTGGGAGCTGCAGCATGCAGCCTGGCTGGCAGCTTTGACCTCTTGGAAATAAATCGGCAGCAACACAATTACAGTCCTTTGGCCACTGAGGTCCAAGGGTGGAGAGAGAATGAGGCAGGCTGGGCACCCCCCCCCCGGCTTTCTGCCTCCCACCGGCTCCTATTCGGCTCACTTCCCAAAGGAACAGGCTAGGAGTGATGTTACCAAAGTCCTCTCACATCTTTCTGACCAGGCGGTGTAATTCCCATAGAAAAGGATGGTAGTTCCTTCGTTTCTAAGGTTTAGGCAGGCTGCCGAGACCTTTTTACGTTGCTAAGCTATCAATGTTGGTCAACAGTCTCTTTCTCCTGGCTTTTATGATGGATTGTTTTTACCTCTTGGTTTTATGGTACAACATTTAATGTACTAATTTGGACTGTTTTTACTGTGTCATATTATTTTATGTACTTTCTGTAAGCTGCTATAGGTTTATTTTATAAAGAAAAGTGGCGTGTACGTGTCTAAATAGATAAACAGACACCTGCTCCTTGTTGAAACCTCACCTCCAAGCACATTTTTTTAAAACCCGTAGGACCTAAATACCGTAAAAGGGCCAGATCCTCTCTGACCTTGGAAGCTAAGCAGGGCCAGCGCTGGTATGTACTTGGATGGGAGATCACCAAGGAACGCCAGGTACTGTATGTTGTATTTCAAAGGAAGGACCTGGTAAAAACACCTCATGGTATTCCTTGCCTAAGAAAACCCAGTGAATTTCATGGGGTCACCATAAGTTGACAGTGACTCAAAGGAACATGCACCACACAGGGCTCTTGCTAGAGGCAGGCCAATGTAGTTCTTTGAGACTTTATGGTGCTCACCGTTCTTATCGCTGTATGCCCAGAACTGGAAGAGAAGCTGGCGAGGAAGAATTCTCTCGTCCTCTCTTGCTCTTCAGAGAAACACCCTGGTCAGAGTTTTGGCTGCTTCATTTTGATTTTGACAACTTGCCCTCTTTATCCCTGCCCTTCATGGCTGGTCGTCCAGGGAGGAGTTGCAATTAAGACCTACTTAAGACATATTATTAATGCATCCTTCAGGGAGGGCAATTTTCCAGCTTGTTTAAAAGAAGCAATTATACGGCCGCTTCTAAAAAAGCCCTCCCTAGATCCCCTAGATATGAATAGTTACAGACCAGTCTCCCTTCTTCCATTTTTAAGCAAGGTGATCGAGAGGGCTGTTGCCCTTCAGCTCCAAGCTGTCTTGGATGAAACAGATTATCTAGATCCATTTCAAACTGGCTTCAGGGCAGGATATGGAGTCAAGACTGCCATGGTCGCCTTAGTGGATGATCTACGCCTAGGTATCGACAGGGGAAGTGTGACCCTGCTGGTACTCCTGGACCTCTCAGCAGCTTTCGATACCATAGACCATGGTATCCTTCTGGAACGCCTGAGAGGGCTGGGGATCGGAGGCACTGCACTTAAGTGGTTCCGGTCCTATCTCTCAGGTAGATACCAGATGGTGATGCTTGGGGACAGCTGCTCCTCGAAAAAGGAGCTTAAATCTGGCGTCCCTCAGGGCGCCGTCCTGTCCCCAATGCTATTTAACATCTACATGAAACCGCTGGGAGAGATCATCAGGAGGCATGGAGCAAGGTGCTATCAGTATGCTGATGACACCCAGATATATCTCTCCATGCCTCGGATAACAGCATCAACTAAGGATGGCATCTCACCTCTAAATGAATGCCTAGAAGCAGTAATGGACTGGATGAGGAAGAACAGACTGAAGCTGAATCCAGATAAGACGGAGGTACTTGCTGTTAAGGGCCCCAGCCCAGGTATAGAGGTTTGTCAACCAGTTCTAGACGGGGTCACACTTCCCCTGAAAGACTGTGTCCGCAGCTTGGGGGTGCTCCTGGACTCGCCACTTCAGATGACAGCTCAAATTGATGCGGCAGCCAGGAGTGCCTGCTATCAGATTCGGCTGATACGCCAGCTGCGCCCCTTCCTGGACTTGGAACACCTAAAAACAGTGGTACATGCGCTGGTAACTTCACGGCTTGACTTCTGTAATGCGCTCTACATAGGGCTACCCATGTGCTTAGTCCGGAAACTTCAATTAATTCAGAATATGGCAGCCAGGTTGGTCACCGGAAGATCTAAAACTGACCATATAACACCTATTTTGAAGTCTTTACACTGGCTGCCTATTAGTTTCCGGGCACAGTACAAGGTGTTGGTTTTTACCTTTAAAGCCCTTCATGGCTTGGGGCCAGCCTACCTGCGGGATCGCCTTCTCCCATATAATCCGCCCCGCACATGAAGGTCCTCTGGGAAGAATTACTGCAGCCAATCAGAACTAGGTTGGCTGCAGTTACCCAGAGGACCTTTTCTTCTGTCGCTCCTAAGTTATAGAATGGCCTGCCGGAGGAGACCCGGCACATTACCAGTCTCTACTGCTTTAAAAAGCAGTCAAGACGGTTCTCTTCCGACAGGCCTTCCCAGATTAATGTTCCACCGCCTCTCATCATTTGTCTTTTTGTGTTAATTTTGTTTTTAATTTGTTTTAATAACTAAGGTGTTTTAGGGGGATAGACGGGTTGGTGGGTGGGGAGGATGGGGTGCATTTTAATGTTTTAATGTATTTGTATATTTTGTAATGCCGCCTCGATCCACTGGGAGAGGCGGGATAGAAATAAATTTTATTATTATTATTATTATTATTATTATTATTGGGTTTTTAACCGGCCGCTTTTCCTTTGATCCCTGTTAGCTGGGCTCTTGAAATCTGAAGGAGCGAAGGAGAAAAAAAACTCCAGCAATCCCGTTTGGTTTTGCAGCCAAGCACAAACCCAGTATGCCACAATAAATCTGCTGACCCTTCAGGTGTTTTTCCAAGTGCCCGGCTATATTTGATCCACACGTCAAACACCACAGATTTAACTTCTATGACATCTCAGCAGCTTGAACACAGTCCCTTTTTAAATGCTGTAGGCTTAACAAAAATTTACAATTCATCCCACCTGGAATCACCATTTTAAGTTAAAGTTAAGGGAATTCAAAAAGGGCAAAATTAATTTGCACTTCTGCCATGTGTCACACCAGTTCTCTACCACAAGAAAAAAAACAGGGGGAGCCCCTGCTCCGGGGAAGCTTAAAAGTAAAATTCTTTTTGGGCAAAGTAGGAAGAAGTTGCTGGGAAAAAAGACTTGGGGATCCCCCCTTTGGGATTGTGGCTGGAGATGTGTGTGGTGTCACAGATGACAAAGGCCCTGGGGAACATCAAAGCAGGGTTACGAATTGGCTGGGGAGCTTCCAGATGTTGTTCGACTCTGGTTCCAACATTGATTAATTAAAAACCTTGGGACAAATTTTGCAAGGGATGGGGGGAAAGACCAAACACCCAATATCCAAAGAAAAGCATTGCAGGGTCTGAGGTAAAAGTTAATCCTCTGGAACATATTGCTTCCCTGTTTTCTTCTTTTCTTTTTTTTTTTAAAGACACTGACTGAAAAACAGTGTGTTTTTCGCTCTTTCAATATGTATTGCAGAGGCTGCACCCCCCCAAAGGGGCTCAGCTGGCCTCAACGCTTGGAGACCCCAACACTGTGGGCTCCACAGCCACCTTCCCCTGCCAGGATGCCACCCCTGTCACAACCACTTGTTAACATCTGGAGCGATGCCAAGGCAGTAAAATTTGGCAAGGTTTTATTCTGCTCCCGCAGGGCACTGATCACAGCCAGGCGTCTTTCGCTGATTAAGTTACGCCCAGGGAACATGGCCTTGAGATCCAGAAGTCTTTGAAGGTCTTGGGCCAGTTCCTTCACAAAAACCTCCCCTTTTGCTGGCTCAGTGCCACTAGCTATAGGATCAGGGGGGGACGTTCTCCTTCTCACTCGAAACCACAGAGGCCTTGCTCTGAAAAACTTCGGTCTCTGCAGCCTGTGGATTAAACTCGGAAACTGCAGGGGTGACCAAGGCCTGGGTTTCTGCCTCAATGGCTTCTACAGCAGCCACGTGATGGGGTTCTGCAACTGGGACAGGGATAACATAAAGGGGAAACCCCCTTTTATTCACTGCTCTTAAAATCCTTTCCAGGGCATTCGAGTTGCTCAGCACAAAGAGACTTGTGAGTCCCAAAATTCACAGGGGGGGGTTTACGAGGGTTGTTTTCCTCCTGTGGCTTCTCCATGCTGTCATCTCTGCATATAGGGGTCACCTCCGATATTACCTATTGCTCAGTTCTGGGACTCAACAGCCTCTCTATGTAAAAGCGGATTTCACCTCTCTGTTAAACATCCCCCAAGTGCTGCTGCGTGAGCCTTTTTTCTGGGTGACGATCACGGGTTTTGCCCCACAGTTGCCTCGGAGGGGGAGGGGGATGAGGGCAGTGCCTCAGCTGGGACCCCCCGAAAGGACGCAGCATCTTCTGCAGTCCCCTACACCCAAAGGTCACTTGGGGCCTGCTCAGTGGCATTGCTGCCAAATCTGAAAACTTTTCCCGCTCCCGCCTGGTTCGGCAGCGTTTGACCCGAATGGGTTTCTCCTCCAGGCTGCGCTGCTCCGAGGGAGATCCTCCCAGTCGATGAAAAGAATGCGGAAAGGGAAAACCCCCGGGGAAAAGGATTTTCTCTCCTTCCCCCCTGCAGCTGGGACCCATGCTGAACGAAGCTCCTAAGAGTAAGCGAAAATGAAATTTATAACAATGCCCAAGATACTTTTTTAAAGACTTTTTCCCCTCCTAGAAAAATGAAAGAGACAGGAAACGGGGGTTTAAAATTTTCCCTTTCACCCGTTTCACTTGCCTTTTAGTCCGGGGGATTTTTAAGGCACGCACGTGCAGAAGAGCCATCAGGGAAAGGCAGGCAGAAATCAAGGCTCTGATGAACTGGACTCTAGTGCATAGAAACCTATCCCTTAGCGACCCTTTAATAATTTTTTAAGGTGCCACAAGGTGTTTTGGGGTTTTGGACACACAAGTAATTTTCAAATATCCCATTTTCAGGGACATCATAAATTTTAAAAAAAACAATTTTTTTAAATGCCACAACTTGAATAATGATAAAATCTAGTATTTGCAATGAGTGGGGAAGCATAAAATCCTTTGCACAAATTACAATATCAAATTGCATATGGGGGAGAGTCATAAAAATAGAGAGGAAGGGACCACAAAGGCCATCAATCCAACCCCACCCCTTTTTGACAAACTGGGGAAGTTTCCAGGCTGCTTTTCCATCAAATACCCATCACCTGCACCCCTCGGCAGGTATAGGTTTTCGTGCCTGAGGTGTGTCTTCCCACCACAACGATGACCCAGGTATCAAGATATTATTTTATGCGTAAAACTTTTTCACTTCTCATGTTCACAGTTAAGCAATACACAATTTTACATGTGGACATATTTAAGTCAACAATTCCATGACCCAAAGAGTCCTAAAAACTTTAAAAGAAGGGAGTGGAGGGCTGAATATTCCACCCGAGAACGCTTCTTATGTGTTATGTCTTTTTAGATTTTAAGCCCACAGGCAGAGAAACCATCTGCAAGATATTCTGGGAGCCTCTTTTTGGCAAAAAAGTGGGGTTTGGTAAAAATATTCCCAATGAAATAAAGAAGAGGATTATGTTCAATAAAGCAGAGGGAAAAAGAGTGCCTCTGAGCACACATGAAGTCTTTCACTCTAAACCTGCTGCATTTGAGGCAGAATCGGGATTTCTTTGGGTGGCAGAGCTAATATTTGATGTTCTGGCCCTGGATTTTGGGGGTGGGGGTTCAGGGGTAGCCTTAAGATCAGCAGGGGTCCTATGCCTCACCATTCAAATGACAACACATTTTGAAATGTGAGTCATACCAGGTTGACGATTTGTAAGATGCTCTGGGTGCCTTTTTCACCTAAAGGAGCAAGGGAGTATGTAAATAGATCAAAATAAATTTTCCTTTTTAATACTAACCAGGCTGCCTCTGAGCACGTGCAAAGTTCTTTTCTCTGACCACTTGGTCCTCACGCAACTCGGGCCAGAAACAGCAAGAAAATCTCAGGCGGATCAGCAACCCTGTCCAAAAGGTGAGCAATGCTCAAAGGAGCCTCCCAGAGGGGTAGGGTTGCCCCAGGCCCAGTTCAGCGGGGAAAAGTGGGCTCTATTTGGCACTGCCCAGGGTGCTGGTCTCTGGGACACCTGCCAGTGAGACTGAGGAATTACCCAGGCTTTCTTCTGAGTCCTCTAAACTCTTTGATGGCATACCAGAAAACCCTTTTCCCAAAAAGGGCTAGTAAAGATGCTCGGGGAAGCCTTTTTGCCTCAAGTAATCAAAACGCTTCAGATAAAATAAAAGCAAGCTGCTTCCCAAGGAAGTGGAGGTCACAAGATTGCCTCTGAGCATATGCAAAGTATTTTCCCCTCACCATCGATCCTTACAGAGACAGGACCAGTGGTACAAAATTTGGAGCGGTCTCTGCGGGGGGCCTTTTTTCCACCTCCCCCAATTAAATGGAAGTTCCTGCCTCATTCCTGGAGTCCTCCTTCACTCTCAAAGACGGGTATTTAAGCTCTTTTGGGGTCCAGGGGGAGGAAGTGGCAGCCCCCCCCCCGCTCCCATGTTTAAGCAGCCACCCCAAAAGGCATAAACAAAGGGAAACAGTTCTCCTTTTTTTCCTCCTCAGCCCTCCATTTTGTGCTTCCAAGGCATGGTGGGCGGGGCCAGGCATCCCTCCATTTTGTGCCACACCTTCCCTCCAACTGACTCCATAGGCCACGCCCCCTTCCAAGGCACGGTGGGCGGGGCCAGTTTAAAACCCCTTTTGCTGAGGGGAAAAAAGGGGGGGGGGGAGAGAGAGAGAGGCCTTGGAGGGAGGCTTGGGGGCCCCTTAAAGTGGGGTGAGGAGCTGAGAGGAACAAGGCCAGCTTTGTCATCCTTACTACTTGGCTTTGGGTAGCCCCTTTTTAGAGGAGAAATTGGGCTTTCCCGCTTCAGAGAGACACCGGAGGCCACGTCCAGGTGAGGAGGGGAGAGAGCTTAATGGGAGAGAAATCCTGGGGGAAGCTGCCCCGGGTTCAAACTGCTTTTCTCACAGGAATCCTTCAGAGAATCTTGGATCAGTGGCTGGGTTGCCTTTAGCTTCCCTGACAGGATCTGGATTTCTGTCAGCGTAACAAGGCCTGAGGTGATGGTGGGTAATAGTCTGTTTCCCTTTTCCCCTTTTTCCCGCCTCATCTCTTGACCTCTAAAATCAAGGCCTCCTTCCTCTTGGAACTGTTTGGTAGAAGGTTAACGTCATCTCCACACTGCACTGTCAAAGGCCTCCCGGGTTCCACGGGATGTTGGAAGTGGGATCATAGCACTATGGCAGTTCAGGGCGGGGGGAAAGGTCCCAGCCGTCCCCAGCTCTGCTCAGGCCCTGCAGGCTCAGGGCTCTGCCTCCCATCACCATGGAGTCAACCCAACTGTACCGTGGTCTTCCTCCTTTCCCCTTCTCTTTCCCCCTTTTCCCCAAACATGATGGCCAAAGTTTCTAAAGGAGTCCTTTCATTTTACGGCACATCGAAAAAAACAACAGCCTCCCTTTTATCGTTTGGGCTTCTAGGGAGACTTCAGACTTCATTTACCCAAAGACTCAGTTATTAGTCAGTCCACGATACCCACAGGAATCTCCTCCAGCACCACATTTCCAATTCTGTCCCCCTTAAAAAGGGCCCTTTCCCCCCTACAGTGAAGGATTCTGTCCCCTTGCCAGTGATGAAGCACAGAGCCTTTCCGCACTACACTGTTATCGTGCCGTTATTCCACTTTCAACCTCCTCTGGAATCCTGGGGTTTGTAGAAATTTCTGAGGCCCAAGAGCTCCCTGGCTGAGAATTCTAATGCCCCCCCCCCCCCGCTGCAAACCCCAGGATCCCATAGGATGTTGAAAACGGAATAATAGCACGATAACAGTGCAGTGTGGAAAGGCCCCCCCCTTTCCCCGCTTTCCGCTTTCCCGCACATTGAATGAATGGGAAGGGGCATGCCATCTTGTCTGCTGTCTCAGGCAGCAAAATATCTTGGGCTGCCCTTCCCCGAGACGTATTTCCCATCACTGACAGGAAGAACAGACTGAATTGGCTCATGCTTTGGGCTCATTTTCACAATCCAGAGGGAACATGGGCTGACCTGCTTTGGTCCCGCTGTCCAAGGGAAATCCAAATATTGTTTTTTCTCAAAAAAACTGCCAGAGGTCCAGAAGTGAAACAGAGCAGTTTCTAAAAAAAAGCACCTGTTGCCATAGGACTCTGGCATGGTTGTTCGTGCTTTGGCACAGCAGTTGCTGTCTCCCCTTTAAGTTGGTATTTTTAGGACAACCAGCAAATGCTATGGGGGAATTGGTACATTTTACAGCTAGCAGGCAGAGGTCCAGCCTGTAAAAATACTCTGAGCACTACAGAAAGAAGACATCTGGAATCTTTTGGATTGGCAACTAGTAGCCTGGAGCTGAACCTAGCCTACTCAAGAATACTGAGGTCTCACTTCCCCAAATTCCTGATCCTTCTGCTTCAGTGTATAAAAAAAAAAAACAGATTACAGCCATAAGAACGTGAAGCTGGGAGTTCTCTCCTCTTGCTTATTCCCCCTCGTACCCTTGCCATCTTCTGCTCCCCGTCATAGTGTTCCCTAGATGGAGACAGAAGGTGTTGGGACCAATCTGTACACCTCCAGAACAGCGTGGGAGCTGCTCTCTGTATTTTTCTTTGCACGCTGCTCCAAAGACAGATGGGTGAAAAATTTCCCCAGAGTTTGGGGGCCCTTGGCATCACTTTATCTACTCCCATGAGCAGCGCATGGGGGAAAGGGCCCCCATCACAGTCACTGGTCAAATGGTGCCTTCATCCCTTCCAGCTTCCCGAAATCCCTGTTTTGCTCTCGTGCCTTGCTGCATCAGCCCCAGGTCTTTCTACCACACCAAAGCCTAAGGAAGTTGGCCAGAAGGTGGCCACTCAAAGAATGATTTTGCCATAGAGTGATTGAGCCAAGCTGTGGCACAGGGTGACAAGCGGTATTGGGGGCCCTTGTGCTACCAAGGAGCAGCCAAAGGAGGGGGTTCATTCCTTCTTGGAAAAAAGAGATGTGGCCCTGTGGAGACGTACAGCTGACGTAATAGCAAAAGTGTATCAGCAGAGCTTGGGAAAGCTGGAATTTTTGGGCCACAAGCACCAGAAACCCTGGTTAGCTTGGCCGACAGCAGAGGCTCCTCTGGTACCTCATGTCTCCCTCTCCCAAGGATGCAAAGCCCCAGTGGTCAAGGCTGGTCCTCCTGTTTTTATAAATGAGACAACTGTCTTGGGAGTAAGATCTGAGTGTTACAACAGGGCAGCAAATAATTATTTCATCTGCTATTGCATTTTTACTTCAGGGAGAGAGCAATGCGTTTGTAGCATTTTTTGGTTCAGATACCCAATATAATAACTTAAATAGCTTTGGGTAATATGCACCTTGATCTGAGGGGATGACAGTTCTTACTTGCTGCTCTGCCTCAGGCAGCCAAATGTCTTGGGCCAGCCTGACCTCGGTTACTGGTCAGTAAAGGTGGCAGACTCGTCCCCCCACCAACTTGGCTTGCTACCCATGCCTCTTTAGCCATGGCACCAGCCTGAAAGGCCAATGGTTCTGGTTCCTTACTGGGCCACTTGATCAACATGACTTGTGTGAAAGTACAACTTCCATGCATCCATGAAAACTGTTTGGTACACGGTTGTGCATTTCCACACTGCACTGTTATAGTGCTGTCATTCCACTTTCAACCTCCTGTGGAATTCTGGGATGTGTAGTTTGCTAAGGCCAAAGAGCTCCCCCGGCTGAGGGTTTTAAAGGCCCCTCCCTCAACTGCAAACCCCAAGATTCCATAGGGTGTCAGAAACGGGATAATAGCACAATAACCGTGTAGTGCAGAAAGGCCCTTAGTTGGGAGGGGGGCACACCCGTTGGGTTTCCCAAACACTCATGGCTGGAGACGTTCTGTGCTCTGGGAGAAAACATGACATTTCTGGGAATGGGTATAGAGGTGTTATTCTAGCTTCTGGCTCATCCCTTGCCACAGCAGCCATAATCCTTGTGCTTCCAGGTTGAATCCACATTTAATCAGAGTTGAAATTATCTGTACGTTAGTTAGTCGTAAAAAAAAGGAGCCCCACTATTCCATGGAGTCTGCTCTCTATGTGGATCTAACCCTATGGCTTGTCTTCCATCAGTCAAACAGAGACAAACGTCTAAGAAGGCAGTGTCTGATGATCCTTTGACGTATTTTTATTAGGTCTTCCTACTGCAGTGATGTCTTCTGCACACGTCCACAAAAGACTGCAAATGAGTCTTCTGGGTCAGATGAAGAATGGACCCCCAAGGCCTAAGGTGAACGACCAAAACAGATCTCACAACGGAACAACATGTTCTCTCTGTTTCTATTCTCTCTTCACATTTCCTGAAGGAAAGTCCCTCGAATTTTTTTCAAGCTCTAGACATCACTAATGTGTCTCTGTCAGTTGTGTTGCCTGGCTGAAAGCTTTATAAATTATTGTGTTTGCCTTTGTTAAACAGCAGCAGTAGCACTGCTTGACTGGAGCAATGGGGGGGAATCTAGATCAATAATTTAGGCTTTGAGCCCGGGGGAAGCCAGCAACCATATTGTGACGTGGGACACTTCCTTAAGTTCTTCCGCCTTTCTCTTACATCTTCTGCTCCAGGAAAAACAGTCCAGCAGTTTCTGTCCTGAAAATTCCCGGCCCCGAACATGGAATTTCTGCTTAGTTATCACTAACACCAGCTACTGATAGACGTATGCCCTATCACGAAGGTTCTGGTTGTTGCATATATTGATAAACAACATGCAGGTTGGGCTGTTGGAATTTTGTTTTCAAAAAAAAAAAAAACTTGCTAATTTTACAATAGTGTCTTTTTCCAGAGGACAGATTTTACTAGTACCAGAAATTTAATATACGTTAGCTTTTCATCTACTGGTCCTTATAATTATTGTGAATGTATTAATACCCCAATTTAATGTATTTTGTTTTCTAATTTTTTTCTCCGGTAAAGTCTTTCAGGCCATCATTCAGTTCCAGAGGATGTTGAAAGTGGAATCATCACACTATAACAGGCTAGTGCGGAAACGGCCTGAAGCAAGTTCGCTAGCTGTGATAGATGAAGAGGGCCTCCCTTTTTCAGTGGCACTCTGCCTTCAAACACCATGGACGAATAACATGGGAAAGCTCACCAAGGATGACAAAACCCAAAAATTACGGCCATTTCTGCTCTAGACTGTTATAGCG
>CAOLHI010007563.1:0-10889 GCA_948474755.1 Ctenosaura bakeri
TTTTTTTTCCCCTTTTCCCCCAAATTTTTTTGGATTTTGGTTTTTAAAAATTTTTTTTTTTTTGGGGGGTTTTTTTTGGAAAAAAAAATTTTTCCAAAAAGGGGGTTTTTTTAAAAAAAAAATTTTTAATTTTAATGACCCCGGGGGGGGGAAAAAAGGAAATTTTTGGGGGCCCCTTTTTTTAAAAAAATTTTTTTTTAAAAAAAAAAAGGGCCCCCGGGGAAAAAAAAAGGGGTTTGGTTTTTGGGGGGGAAAAAAAACCCCCGGGCCCCCCCCTTTTTTTTTTGGGGGGCCCCCCTCCCTTTTTTTTAAAAAATTTTTTAAAAAACCCCAAAAAAAAAAGGGAAAGGGAAAAAAAAAAAAAGGAACCCCCGGGGGGGTTTTTTTTCCCCCCCGGGGGGCCCTTTTTTTTTAAAAAAAAAAAAAATTTTTTTTTTTGGGGCCCCCCCCCCCCCGGGGGAAAGGGGGAAAAAACCCCCTTTTTTTAAAAACCCCTTTTTAAAATTTTTCCCCCCCCGTTTAAAGGGGGGGCCCCCAAAAAAAAAATTTTCCCCCCCCCGGGGGGGGGGGGGTTTTTTTTCCCGGGTTTTTTAAAAAAGGGTTTTTTTTAAAAAAAAAACCCTTTTTTGGGGAAAAAAACCCCCCCCCCAAAAAAATTTTTTTTTCCCCAAAAAATTTTTTTTTTTTGGGGGGGTTTAAAAAAGGTTTTTTTTTCCCCCCCCAAAAATTTTTCCCCAAAAAAAGAGGGGGCCCCCCCCCGGGGGGCCCCCCCCCCTTTTTTTTTTTTTTTTTTGCCCAAAACAAAAGGAAAAAAAAAATTTTTTCCCCTTTTTTTGGGCCCCCCCCCTTTTTAAAAATTTTTTTTTTTTCCCCCCCCAAAAAAAAAAGGGCCCCTTTTTTTTACTTTTTAAAAAAGGGGGGGGGGGCCCCTTTTTAAATTTTAAAAAAAGGGTTTTCCCGGGGGTTCCCTTTTAAAAAATTTGGGGGGGGAAAAAAAGAAAGGGGTTTTCCAAAAAAACCCCGGGGAAAGGGTTTTTCCCTTTTATTTTTCGGGGTTTTTTAAAAAAGGCCAAAAACCCCTTTTAAACAAAGGCCCCCCCAAAAAAAACCCCCCCCAAAGGGGTAAAGGGAAAAAAAAATTTTAAAACGGGGGGGGTTTTTTAAAAAAAAAATTTTTTTTTTTTTTTTCCCCCAAAAAAGGGGGAAAATTTTAAAGGGGGGGGAAAAAGGGGGGGGGAAAAACCCCCCTTTTTTTTCCCCCCCCCAAACCACCCCCCCGGGTTTTAAAAAAAATTTTTTTTTTTTTTAAAAAAAAAAAAAAAAAAAAAAACAAAATCCTTTTTTTTTGGGGGGAAAAAAAGGGGGTTTTTAAAAAAAAACCCCCCTTTTTTTTTTTTTTTTTGGGAAAAGGGGGGCCCCCCAAAAAAACCCCCCTTTTTCCCCCCCGGGGGGAAAATTGGGCCCTTTTCCCCGGGGGGGCCCCCTTAGGTTTTTAAAAAAAAAAAGGGTTTCCCCCTTTTTTGGCCCCCCAAAAAAAAATTTGCCCCTTTTTTCCCCCAAAATTTTTTTAAAAAATTTTTTCCAAGGGGAATTGTTTTTGGGAAAATTTTTAAAAAAAACCCCCAAAAAAAAAAAATTTTTTAAAAAAAAAAATTACCCCAAAAATTAAAAAATTTTTTTTTTTTAAAAAAAATTTTTTTTTGGGGGGGCCCCCCCTTTCCCCCCCCCCCCAAATTTAAAGGGGGCATTTTAAATTTTTAAAAAAAAGGCCCAAAAAAAAAAAACCGGGGGAAAAAAAAAATTTTTTTAAAACCAAAAAGTTAAAAAAAATTTTTGGGCCCCCCCCAAAAAAAGGTTTTTTAAAAAACCGGGCCAAAAAATTTTTTAAAATTTTTAAAAAAAAAACCCCCCAAAAAATTTGGGGAAAGGGGGGGTTTTTTTTAAAAAAAAAAAACCCCCCCAAATTTTTTAAAACCCAAAAAAAACCCCCCCGGGGGCCCCCCCCCCCCCCCCCAAAAAAAAAAAAAAAGGGGGCCCCCCCAAAGGGAAGGGGGGGCCGGCCCCCCCCCCTTTTTCCCCCCCTTTTTTTTGGTTTTGGGGGGGAAAATTTGGGGGCCCAAAACCCCCCTTTTCCCCCCCCCCCCCCCCCCTTCCCCACCCCCCCCAAAAAAAAAAGGGGGGGAAAAAAAGGGCCCCCCCCCTGCCCCCCGGGCCCCCCCCCCCCAAAAGGGCCCCGGGGGTTTTCCCCAAAACCCCGCCCCAAAAAAAAAAAAATTTTTTTTTTTCCCCCAAAAACCCCCCGGGAAAAAAAGGGGGGCCCCCTTTCCAGGTTTAAAAGGGGAAAAAAAAATTTTTTTTTTGGGGGGGGGGGGGTTTTTTTAAATTTGGGGGGGGGGGGCCCCCCCCAAAGGGGAAAAAAAGGGGGGGGGGGGGGGGGGGGGGGGGGGGGGAAGGGGGGTTTTTTCCCCCCCCGGGGGGCCCCCGGGGGGCCCCCGGGGGGGGGGAAAGGGGGGGGTTTGGGGGGGGGGGGGGTTTTTTTTTGGGGAAAAGGGGGGCCCCCCGGCCAAAAACCCCCAAAAAAGGGGGGGGCCCCGGGGGGGTTTTTTTGGGGGGGGTTTTTTGGGGGGTTTTTTTTAAATTGTTTTTGGGGGTTTAATTTCCCCCTTTTTTTTTTTTTTTTAAAAAAAAAGGGGGGGGTTTTTGGGGGTTTTTTTTTTTTTTTTTTGGGGAAAAAATTTTTTTTAAAAAAAATTTTTTTCTGGGGAAAAAAAAACCCCCCCCTTTTAAATTTGGGGGGGGTTTTTTTTTTTTTAATTTTTTGTTTCCCTTTTTTTTAAAAAAAAATTTTCCCAAAAAAAAAGGGGGGGGGGAAAAATTTTTTGGTTTTGGGAAAAAATTTTTTTTTCCTTTTCCGGCCCTTTTTTTTTTTGGGGGCCCCAAACCCCCCCCTTTTTTTAAAAAAAAAAAAAAAATTTTTTTTTTTTAAAATTTTAAAAAAATTTTTTTTTAAAAAATTTTTTTTTAAAACTTTTCTTTTAAAATTTTAAAAAACCCCCCCCCCCTTTTTTTAAATTTTTTTTTTTTTTTTTTTTAAACCCCCCAAAAACCCCCCAAAAAAGGGACCCGGGGGAAAAATGCCGGTTTGGGTTTTTCCCCTTTCCCGGGCCCCGGGACCCAAAAATTTTAAAATTTTAAAAAAAAACCCCCCCCCCAAAAAAAAAAGGGGGGGGGTTTGGGGGAAAAAAAAATTTTAAAAATTTTTTTCCCCCCCCATAAAAAAAAAAAGGGGGGGGGAAACCCCCAAAACAAAAAATTTTTTTGGGGGTTTTTTTTTTTTTTTTTTCCCCAAAATTTTTTTAAAAAAATTTTTAAAAAATTTTTTTTCAAAAGGGGAAAAAACCCCCAAAAAAATTTTTTGAAACCTTTTAAAAATGGTTTTTTTCCTTTCCCCCCCCCCTTTTTTTTTTGGGGAAAAATTTTTCCCCCGAAAACCCCGGGAAAAAAACCCCAAAAAATTTTCCCCAATTTAAAAAACCCTTTTTTTTTTTTTTTGGGGGCCCCCCTTTTTTTTTTTTTCCCCCCTTTTTTAAAAATTTTTTTCCCGGCCCCCAAAAAAAAATTTTTTTAAAATTTCCCTTTTTCCCCAAAAAAAAAAAAATTTTTTTTAAAAAAAAAAAAAGGGGCCTTAAAACCCCCAAACCCCCCAACCCCAAAAAAAATTTTTTTTTGGGGGGGGGCCCCCCAAAAAGGGGAAAAAAATTTTTCCCCCGGGGCCCCCCCTTTTTTTTTGGGGGGGGGAAAAAGGGCCCTTTTTTTTTTTTCCCCCCCCCTTTTTAAAACCTTTTCCCCCTTTTTTAAAAAAAAGGGGGGGGGGGGAAAAAAAAAAATTTTAAAATCCTTTGGGTTTTTTTTGGGGAAAAATTTTTTTTAAAAAAATTTCCGGGTTTAAAACCCAAAAAAATTTTGGGAAAAAACTTTCCCCCCAAAAAAAAAAAGGAAAACCCCCAAAAAAAAAGGGAAAAAATTTTTTTAAAATTTTGGGGGTTTTTTAAAAAAATTTTTTTTTTTTGGGGGGGGGGTTTTTTAAAAAAAGGGGGGAAAAATTTTTTCCCCCCCCTTTTTTTTGGGTTGGGGGGGGGAAAAATTTTTTTTGGTTTTCCCCCCCAAAATTTTTTCGGGGGGGGCCCCCCCCGGAACCCCAAAAAATTTTTTTTCCTTTTTTTTTCCCCCGGGTTTTTAAAAAAAAATTTTTGGGGGGGTTTTGGGAAAAAACCCTTTTTTTTTTTTTTTTAACAAAAAATTTTCCCCCCCCAAAAAACCGGGCCCCTTTTTTTTTTTAAAAAAAAGGGAAAAAAAAAAAAAAAATTCCCCAAAAAGGGGAAAAAATTTTTTTTGGGGTTTTTTAAAAAAACCCCCGAAAAAACCCCCCCTTTTCCCCTTTTTGGGGTTTTTTTTGGGTTTTAAAAAAATTTTGGGGGGTTTTTTTTTTTTTTTGGGAAAAAATTTCCGGGGTTTTCCCCCGGGTTTTTTTTGGGTTAAAAAAAGGTTTTAAAAAAACCCCCTTTTAAAAAAAAGGGGGGAAAACCCAATTCCAAAAAAAAAAACCCCCCCCAAAAATGAAACCCCCGGGGGGAAAAAAAACCAAATTTAAGGAAAAACCCCCCCAAAAAAAAAAAAAAGGGAAAAATTTTTAAAAAACCCTTTTTTGGGTTGATTTGGGGGGGGGGGGAAAAAAAAAGGGGGGGTAAAAATTTTTAAAAAATTTTTGGGGGCCCTTTTTTTTCCCCCCCAAAAAAATTTTTAAAAGGGGGGAAAAACACCCTTAACCCCCGGGGGGGGGCCCCCCTTCCCGGGAAAAAATCCAAAAAAAACCCCCCCCAAAAAAACCCCAAAAAAAAAAAAAAAAAAAAAAAAAAAGGGGGGCCCCGGCCCCCAAAAAAAATTTTTTTTAATTCCGGGGGGAAAAAAAAAAAAAAAAATTTTTTTAAAATTTTTTTCCCCCCTTTTTTTTTTTTTGGGGGGGGGGGAAAAATTTTAAAATTAAGGGGAAATTGGGTTTTTTTGGGGGAAAAAAAAATTTTTTTTTTTTTGGGAAAAGGGGCCCCAAAAACCTTTTCAAAAAAAAAACCTTTTGGTCTCATGGTTCAGCCTCCATAAAAGGAGCTTTTTAAGAACTCTGTGCTGAAAAGGCCGGTTTCCCTGAGCTTTTTGGACCTTAAAAGCCAGTATAGCCAAAAGCTTTTTTTCTGGCCACATAAGCCTCAGGATTCTCCTTGGCTCACTTCTCCTCCATTACCTACAAGACTCCTGCTTCTGTCCTGGCCAAAAAATCCTAATTTCTCCCTAATCCAATTATGGGCATCCAATCTCCCCAAACCCTTTCACCCCAGGCTAGTCTGGGTTGGGATTCGAAGGATGACATGCACAGCTGGGCTAACTGTGTTAGATCCTGGTTGTTGGCAATGGGATGGGGAAAGGGTTTTTCCAGGGCTTTAACCCGTGTTTTTATTAAGGGGGTCAAGCTGATCAGCAATTGCCTTGGCCTCTGGGGGCTTTGGGGGTTTGGATCTTTTTTTCCTGAATTTCTTCTCCCTCCCCCCTTTGTCTTCTGTTGTCTCTGGGAACCACTCTTTCTTGGTCATGGACCGGGTCTCAACTGGGTGAACGGGGGCCCCTCTCTAACCCCCAATGGGGATTACAGGGGTGTGTAGCCACTGCATTTTTAGGCAGTCCCCCCTTTAAGGTGGCAAGGGGAAGAAGGGAAGGAACTGGGCAGCCCCATTGAGATAACTGCCTGCCTAGCTTGCAGCTCCTTCTCTAATTCCTCCACCCTCCTTTGACAAGTCATATTTAACGACTTCTTGCTGTTCTTTAAATTGCTTCGCCATAAATTTGGCTGCATTTTTTGACTGAGCAAAATTTCTTTTTCCCCCATGCTTCTGCCTTTTCCTTCCAAGTCTGTCTTGGAGTTGTGATTCACTAAGTTTCTGGGCTGTTGTTTGGGGAAAGGTTTTGTGAAGGTTGGGTTTTTTCCACCCCACACTCCCCCATCCAACCGGGAAGCTGGGCATTTTTTTCTAACTCTACGTTCTAGCTCTAGCTTTTTACCAGGGCATTTGCTGCATCCCTTGCAGCAAGTCACAATCCCCCCCTGCCCAAAAGCATCCTTGGACTTCCCAAAAAGTGCCTTTGATGTTAAACTTTTGAATCCCCCTTCAAGGATGAGAAAGGGTTGGGAAATTGGAAAATTAAAATCCTTTCAGGGGCATTTCCCTTTTACGGTAACCCAACGCTTTCCCCCCCTTCCCCCGTAGCTCTCCTTCCTGCAGGGTTTTTTACCTCCATCTCTTTCTCAAAACACTGTATTCTCAACACTATCACTCCTAACGAGCAAGTGGGACCAGGTCTTCAGGGGTGAGAAGGATCACCAGGACCCCTGGGGGGGTTTAGGGAAACGGGGGCCCATGGGAAAATTTTTTAGGAAAGATTGAAACCAATCTCACCTGCCCCAAAAAAATCTCTTTTTCTGGGGCTAAACCCGGGCCTTCCCCCTCGACAGGTTAAAGGGAAAAGGACAGAGAGTACAATTCAGGGACTGGGGGAAAATCACCTTGTTCCTGGGGAAAACCCCCCCTAGACTCCCCCTAGTAATGAAAAAGGGGGGAAAACAAAACCCCAAAAGAACTTTCATTGCCACCAGGCCAAGCAGCACGGGAAGAGGGAGGGGGAACCAAATTGGAAAGGTTTCCCCAAATTAAATTTTTTAGGTGGGGGCCCCCTCTACCTAGGGGAAAAATGTTTAAAACCTTTTTTAGGTCAGGAAACCCCCACACCTTCCAAAAGCCCGTCCGGCCCTGTGATCCTTCTGTACGAGATTCATTGCCTGTTTTGTTTTGGGATGCTCCCAGTGGTAGCATGTCCCCTAAAAAAAACCCCTTTGTGTGAGAGCTGAACCTACCTAAAACCCGGGGGCACCAATTTCCCAACCCCAATAGTCCCCAAGTTAGGGATGTGTTTCCCCAGGACAGCCACGTGCACAGCCCTTCTGTTCTACCCTTTTTGGGTGGGGCGTTGCCACACATGGCCCAAAATAGAAAGGGGGGGGGAATTCCCCCCCCAAAACCCAAAAAGCCCTGTGGCTCAAACACATATTTGCAAGCACTCGTTTTCCTATCATTTTAAAATTTTTCCCAACGGGCCCAAATTCCCTAGGTAGCACAGACCTAAACCAAGTGGGGCATGACTTCTACTTAGATTAGGGGTGCAGGGGTTGCCTGCGTTCTCCACCAATCCCTTTTCCCTTTCTTCTGGGAGTCCCTTAGGGGGGAAATTCCCAAAGCCTCTCAAAATTATCACTTGTGGGGAAAATTAGCTATGAACACGGCTTTAGCAATGCAAAGAAGGGGAGGGTAATTAAGGATCTTTTTTCCCAATGTTTATGGGCCCGGGTAAATCAGAAATCACACAAAAAGGTCCAATGAATGACTTTATTGAATAGCAATAGTTCACACTAACCAAAAAACCCCACACAGACATCCAAGGGCTAATAGAAATAAAAAAGTGGGAAAAAAGATAAAAAGGGATTGTTAAAGGGGTTCGCAGCTTGGGGGAAATGCACCTTTTCCTGAAGTCCTTGGTCTGGGAAGCAGCGATTAACAGCAGCTCAGCGAAAGTGTGGGGGGGGAAGGGGGAATAAGTTGGTTAGAAGGGGGGCCGGGACATTTCCTTTCTTGCCTTTCTCTCCTCCTAAATGCCCCAAAACAGGGGCCATTTGTAGGAAAAATTTATTTTTTAAAAAGGGGAAAAAACCTTTCCGGGGGGAAAAAAACAGGGGGCAGAAAAGAAAAACAACTCCACATCTGGCATTTCTCTGATATTGGAAGATAAAGAGGTGTCATCCCCGTAACAGGATCTTCCCCCGGTTTTTTGGCTATGGTGTGAGTTTCTGGAGATGGATTTGATAAGGTTTTATTGCTTCCAGGGGTTTCCCGGGGAAAACTTTTACTCCCTTCCAAAACTTTAAAGGTTAAGGACCTTTTGTCCACCATGGGTTATACAACTGAGGTTTTTTGTGGCTAGGACTGGGGATTTTACTGGCCTGACCTGGTTTTTTGGGGGCAACCCAAAAAAAACCCCCCAAAAAAAAAAGGGGGGAAGGGTTTTTTCCCCCCAAAAACCCAAAAAGGGGGGGGCCCGGGGGAATTTCCCCCAAAAAAACCCCCCAAAAAAAAAAGGGGGGGAAAAAAAGGGGGGGAAAAAAAAATTTTTTTTTAAAAATTTTAAAAATTAAAAATTTTTTAAAAAAAATTTTTTAAAACCCCCCCTTTTAAAAAAACCGGGGGAAAAAAGGGTTGGAAAAAAAAAAAAATTTTGGGGGGGGGGGAAAAATTTCCCCCTTTTTTAATTTTT
This sequence comes from Ctenosaura bakeri, assembly GCA_948474755.1. Lineage (NCBI taxonomy): Eukaryota > Metazoa > Chordata > Lepidosauria > Squamata > Iguanidae > Ctenosaura > Ctenosaura bakeri. Next base: position 8,410 of record CAOLHI010007563.1, read on the forward strand.
TCCCCCCCCCCGGGGGGGGGGAAAGGGGGGGAAAATTTGGGGGGTTTTTTTTTAAAAAAAAAAAAAAATTTTTAAAAAAAAAGGGGGGAAAACCCCCCGGAAAAAAAAAAGAAAAAAAAACCCCCCTTTTTTTTTAAAAAAAAAAGGGGAAAACCCCGGTTTTAAAATTTTTGGGGGGGAAAAAAGGGGGGGGGAAAAAATTTTTTTCCCCCCCCCCCTTTTTTCCCCCCGGGCCCCCGGAAAACCTTTTTCCCCCAAAAAAAAACCCCCCCCTTCCCCCCCCCAAAAGGGTGAAGGTTTTTCCTTGGGGTTTTTTCCCCCAGCCCCCCTTTTTGGGGGGGGGAATTTTTTTGCCCTTCCCCCAAGGGGCCCCCCCCAAAAAAAATCTTCCGAAAAAAAAAAAAAGAATTTTTTTTTAAAAAAAAAAAAAAAAATCTGAAAAATTTTTTTTTGTGGTTTTTTTTTTTTCCAAAAAAATGGAAAATTTTAAAAAAAAATTTTTTTCCCCAAAAAATAAACCCCCCCAAAAAAAAAAAAAAAGGGGGGGGGTTTTTAAAAAAAAGGGGGGGGAAAAAAAGGGGGGGGCCCAAAACCCCCCGGGGGGAAACCCGGAAATTTTTTAAAAAAAAAAGGGGGGAAAAGGGGGGGGGGGTTTTTTTTAAAGGGAAAATTTTTAAAAAACCCCCCCCCCCCTAAAAAAAGGGGGGGGGGGGGGGGGGGGCCCCCTTGAAAAAGGGGGAAAAAAAAAGGGGGCCCCCCCTTTTTTTTAAAAAGGGGGGGGGGGGGGGGAAAGGGGGGGGTTTTTTTCCCCCCAAAAACCCAAAAAAAAAGGGGGCCCCCCCCCCCTTCCCCCCCCCCCCCTCCCCCTTTTGGGGGTTTTTTTTAAAAAAAAAACCCCCCCCGGGTCCCCCCCCCCCCCCCCCCTTCCCCCCCTTTTGGGGGGGGGGGGGCCCAAATTTTTTTCCCCCCCCCCCCTTTTTTTTTACCCCCAAAAAAAAATTTTTTTTTTTTACCCCCCCCCCTTTTTTTTTTTTTGGGGGGGTTTTTTTTGGGCCCCCTTTTTTTTTGCCGGCCCTTTTTTTTTTTAAAAACCCGGGGTTTTTTTGGCCCCGGGATTTTTTTGAAAAAAATTTTTTTTTAAAAAATTTAAACCCCTTTTTGGGGGTTTTTTTTGGGGAAAAAAAAAAAAAAAACCCCAAAAATTTTTTTTGGGAAAAAATTTTAACCTTTTAAAAAAAAATTTTTTTTTTTGGGGGGGTTTTTTTTTTTTTAAAAAAATTTTTTTCCCCAAAAGGGGGGCCCCCCCCCCAAAAAATTTTTTAAAAAACCCCCCCAAAAAAAAAACCCAAAAAGGGGAAAAATTTGAAAACCAAAAAAGGGGGGGGGCCCCCCCCGGGGGGGGGGGGGGGGAAAGGGGAAAAAACCCCCCCCTTTTTTTTTTTTAAAAAAATTTTTTGGAACCCCCTGGGAAAAAATTTTAAACCCCCCAAAAAAAAACCCCCGGGGGTTTTAAAAAATTTAACCCCCCCTTTTTTTAAAAAAAAATTTTTGGGTTTTTTTTTTTTTTTTTTTTTTCCCCCCCTTTTTTTCCTTTTAAAAAAATTTTTTTAAAATTTTTTCTTAAAAAAAAAAAGGGGGGGGGGAAAAAAAAAGGGGGGGGGAAAAAACCGGTTTTCCCTTCCCCCGTGGGGAAAAAGGCCCCCCCCAAACCCCCGGGGCCCCCCCCCCGGGGGGGGGGTTTTTTTTTTTTTTTTTTCCCAAAAATTTAAATTTGTTTGGGTTTTTTTTTAAATTTTTTTAAAAAAAATTTTTTTGGCCTTTTTTTTTCCCCCCCCAAAAAAAAAAATTTTTTTTTTTTTTTTTTTTTAAAGGGGCCCCCCCAAGGAAATTTTTTGGGGGGCCCCCCGGGGGTTCCCCGGGGGGTTTTTTTTTTTGGGGGGGGGCCCCTAAATTTTTTGGGCCCCCCCTTTTTTCCCAAAAAAAAGGGGGGGAAAAAAAAATTTTAAAAATTTTAAAAAGGGTTTTTGGGGGGGTTTTTTTTTTCCCCCCCTTTTTTTTTTTTTGGGGGGCCCCCCTTTTTTAAAGGGGGGGAAAATTTTTAAAAACCCCTTTTTGGGAATTCCCCCCCCCTTGGGGGCCATTTTTTAAAAAGGGGGGAAATAAACCCCCCAAAAATTTTTAAAATTTTCCCCGGGGGTTTCCCCCAAAAAAAAACCCCCTTTTTTTCCCCCCCCCCCTTTTTTTTTTTAGAAAAAATTTTTTTTTTTCCCAAAAAATTTAAAAAAAAAAAGGGGGGGGTTTTAAAAAAAAGGGGGAAATTTTGGGCCCCCCCCCCCTTTTTTCCCCCCCCCCCTTTTTTTTTTTTCCCCCCCCCAAAGGGGTTTTTTTTGGGGGGTTTTTTCCCCAAAAATTTTCCCCCAAAAAAGGGTAATTTTTGGTTTTGAAAAAACCCCCCAAAAAAATTTTTTAAAAATTTTTTT
>CAOLHI010007565.1:0-14194 GCA_948474755.1 Ctenosaura bakeri
CCTGGCTGATGTGTTTTTTTTGGACAGGGAGTTAAAAAAAGCATTTCTTTATTTGTTTCCCTTACTTTTCAGGCAGTAAGCAATAATCCCTTTAACCATGACAACATCCTATTCCTTACCCACAGATTATTTTCCCCCAAAAAACAACTCCTGATTTATGGTAAACTAATTCTGTCAACAAACTTTTTAAAAAAGAAACCCCCCAACCTTTCCTCTGATCATTAACCATGTTAGAAGCCCCAACCCTTTGGGGTGGTGGAGTTTAAAATGCATTTATAAAACTTCTTTGAAGGAAATTGCCTGGGCCCCCCCTATATTTTCTCACAATGCTCTAAGTAACAGAGAATTCTGTATAACTATATACACTCTGTGTTTTATTGATTATTTTTTAGCTTTTAAAATTCACTGGGGGATTTCCAGGTCCTAATTTTTTAATAAAATTTTGTGGGGTTTGATCCCTTGGGCCTTTTTGAGTTGTGGTTCCATAATAGCCTAACGGGGTTTAATTTTGGGCCAAAACCCCCTCCCTAGTTCCAAAGCCACAGGGGCTTTTCTGAATGTTGGACTATAAATCGGGAAACCGGGGTCCAAATTCCTCCCCCTTGGAAAAACCCCTTGTTTTAATGCAGGCTATCTTGTTTTTCCAAGCAAATTTTAGTTCTAGCAGCAACATTTATTTAGGAATTTGGGCGGGAAACCACAGCAGCTTTGAGGTTTTAAGACTGGCAGTGTTGGAAGGCAGCAGGTTTTTCAGGCTTTCAAATTAAGGCACAAATTATATTTATTGGTGGGGAGTTAAATGTCATATCACCCCCCGGCCCCCTAAATTAGGAAACTTTGAAATTTTTCATAACTTTTATTAAAAAAATTAAAAATTCCTGTGCATTATTTTCTGTTTTATCTTTCTCACAATACCTTCCGGATTATTTCGGCCCTTTCCCCCTTCCCGGGTGTCCCCACCTTTACTATTGTGGGCCCCCCCCATGGGTACCTTGAAGCTTTTTAACCTGTACTAGTTACCAACTTTAATAGTGATTTAACATTTTTGGGCCCCCCCTGCAGGATTTTTGTGTTTCAGCATGGGGAGGGGAGAGGGGGAGGGGGGACAACAAAGGCCCCTACCTTTCCCTTTTTTTGGTGCTGGGGTCAGGGGTGATGTGAGCAACTTCTGGTGGGGAGGCTCTCCGTCCCTGTGCTTAAACTTTCAGAGTTGCCTGCTCATGCGAAACCCCCTTTTTCCCTCTATAGTGAGCCTGGGAAGTTTTTAGGTTCACTGGGGGAGGAACATGACCATGAAATCCCCCAACCCCGGTGAAATGTTTGGGGGCCCGGGACTACGATCACGCACCCTTTTTACTCCCCAAAAAGGGAAAAGGGGGAATGGGACTGCCACCCCCGGAGCATGGGATGATTGTGAGTGCATATGCAGATCATTTTTTCACAATCAAACACTCCAGGTGTCCTTTTGCATGGCAAATGCCATGTGGGAAAAGGGGCCCAAAACTTTTGCCCTAAAATCATCATGGTTCCATTCTTCTCATGTTACCAGGCAGCATGATCATGATTGATGGGTTTTCCCCGTCAATGACCCCTAAAAATACCATCCCCCATTTACCTGGCTTGTGGAAGCCCTGGAATTTTGATGGAGGCATTTTTTCCTTTGTCCCGCCTGGAAAGGGGGGCACTGCAAAAAAGGGTTGACCACCCACATTTTCCGGGAGTGGCCAAAGTAGAGGGAAGCACTCTCCCTCAGCCCCTTCCTGGCAGAGGGTCTGCCAGGATTCCCCCAGTGCATGACTGGAAAAGGGGGGAAAAAGGGGCCCTTGTTGTGAACAGCAATTAGCACTAGTACAGTGGAGTTTTAGCAATCGATTTTTAATCTATTAAAAGGGTAAACATATTCTCCCAAAAAAAAACAATAATAACCCCCTGGGGTCCCTACCTCGTTTTTTTATCAACATAGTATTTCCAAATACATTGGAGTAACACTTCCCTGCTCAGACAGCAGGAATTGCTGATTTGGGTGTTGGATTCCCCCCCATTTTGGGAAGTCATATTTATTTTCTCCTGCAGGGGGTCAAGCCTAAACCCAAAGAACAGTGTTTTTTGAAGAAATCCAGGGGAAGAAAACTTCCCGTTTTAGGGGGGTTGGTTCAATTGCTGGGGAACTATGGAAGGAATACCCCTGGCAATACTTCTCCCCATCAGCTTTAAAACGGAAGGGGGGGAAAGGGGAAAATTCCCAACCCGACAACATCCCCAAACCAAGGTTTTAACAAGGTGATGGGGTATGGTTCCCTAAATGGCATCAGTCTTTTAAAAGAACAAAAAATTTACAGGCAAAGGGTGATGCATAAACTATTTACACCAAGTGTCCCCCTAATTTTTTTAATCCTTCTTGGTTTCTATAAATTTCCTCACGGGAATTCCCGCTACATAAATGGAAAAGGAATAGTCCATATTTCTTTTTTCTGTAACCTCATGAGATAGCTCAGGGGTTTAGACCCAAAAGGCTGAGGCCCCTATAAATCACTCCCAAGTGTCACGTTTTGTTATTGTTTTGTTTTTCATCCCCTTTAAGTCCTTTCCAAATCCAAACCCCAAGGCCAATTGTCCCCAGAGTTTTTTTTTTAGTATGTGTGATGTGCCCCCATGACTAAGTGGGGTTTAACCCTGGTCTCCCGGGTGGATTTTGGAAAAGCTCAAAACCCCTGGGCCCTTTGGCTCTCATATTTCCTCTAAAGCCACTTCCAGTACTTTATCTGGTATATCAATGGCTAAGAAAAATTGGGACTTAAGTCTTGGGATTCTTGTAATGTCTGTATTCATCTATGGGGCTCCAAATGATGCTCCCTCAAAGGTCTCCCCTGGGTGGTCAGTGGGGGAAATAATGCCCCCTCCCCAAAATGTAAATGGGCACCAATGGACTTTGGGGAAATATCCCAGTGGTCCAGACACTGGCTGGAATCTGGAGGAAAAAAAGGAAAATCCCAGTGTGCTCAGAAGCCCCAAAGCACATCAGAAGTGCCTAGTGAAATTTCCATTTTAAGGAAAATCACAAGTCCCCAAAATACATGAGAATGTGTGATATGCATAAAAATTTTCCCCTATATTTATCAGAAGTGACAGACACCCCCTTAGTAGCACCAGATGCACTTTAAAACACTCTTGACAATGCCCAGGTGTGCATCATATAAATTATTAATTTATGTTGCTATTTTGCAACGTAGCTATGGATATGTAAAGTTACAAAAGGTAAACTCAGTCTCTTGGAGTTTTGAGCCCAGCACTCAAGCTACTACACCAAACTGGCTTCCATATTGAAACATAATTTTTTAAAAACCCAGAATTTGACTTGTAATTTGCATAAATATGAGGGATTAAATCCTACAGGATTATGAAAGAGATTTGAGTAATATGGCAACTGGGCATGAAAAAAAATTTCCCCACTCTGTGGTGGTTTTAAAATGAAGCCAATTCATTGAAAAAGAGACAAAAAAAAAACCCCCAACCAAGGATTCCCTTTCCCTTTCCCCTTTGGGTTTCTAAAATTTCAACATTTTTTCTCAAAAACAAGCCATGCCAGTTTTAATTTTTATCTTTTTTTTTATGATAGAGTTACAAGTTTGATAGATAAAGGGGAAATTTAGGGAAGGCCCTTATCTTGTTTTGGGGTAAAAATTTTTTTGAAAAGGGTTTCCCCCAATTTATTCTTGCAAAGAAGGGTGGAATCCAGGGGGGGCGGGCTACTGTTAAGGGGAAAATTTGAAATTTGGGTTTAAAACGGGTAAAACCCAAAGGGTGCTCACCCAATGGCTGTTTTTCCCTGGAGAGAAAGGGCTAGTGGGGGGTGGGGTTTCTCTTCTGGACCCAGTTATTAAAATATTTTTTATTCTGAAAGACTAAACATACCCATTTTGGGGGCCCTTTCCCCCTTTGGGCATAAAGACCCTTCACCATTTTGGTTGCCCTCCTCTGGACCATGCTCCAGCCTTTTTACATCCTTTTTGACATTAGGTGCCCAAAACTGGAAAATGTATTTTTAAAAGGGGGTTTTTAAACCCAAAACAAAAAGGGGGTACCATTCCTTTCCCCTTTATGTAGATACCATACCCTTTTTAAAGTAAACCCAAAAAAGGGTTTCCCTTTTTGGTTGCCACTCCCCTGTCCCCCATGTTCAAACTTTAAATTCCAAACTTAATCCCCTTTTACATTTACCCGTTATCCAGCCACGTCCCCCATCCTTTTTTTGAATTTCATTTTTTTGCCTAAATAAAAACTTTTTCATTTGTCTCTGTTGAAATTATTTTTTTAGCTTTTAGGCCCCCTCTCCAATCTGTCCCAACATTTAAAATTTTCCTTTTGCAACCCCCCCCAATTTGATTTATCTTCAAATTTGGGTGGTTTGATAGCCATGTTTAAATATTTGAAGGAGTTTGGGGGGGGGGGGGCCTCCCCAATTAGGACAAGGGGGCAATAATTCAAACTGTGGGGAAGAAAAAATTTCCATTTAAAACCTGAGGAAATTTCCTGACAGTCAGAGTTTGGTAGGGGAAATTCCGTTCCCCAAATGTGGGGGGAGTTTTTCCTTTTTTGGAGGTTTTTAAGCAAAAGGCGGTGGCCATCTGTCAGGAATGTTTTTGATGTGTTTTCCTGCAGGGGCAGGGGGTTGGACTAAGGGTTCCTGTGATTTTTTTCCAGCTCTATAAATTAAAATTCTCTGCTGTCCCTTAACATACCACTGGGGAATTTTTAATGGCTAAAAATTTTGTAGGCCTTAGGCACTGTTATAAAAGCCAAAAAAAGGGCCTTGCCCCAATATATACTCCCCTTGTAACCAAGCAATAAAAACAACTCATTTAAAATACTCTGTGCATTTTAAGAAAATTGATGCCATGCACCTAAAAGGGGGCAACCAAAAATTTATATGGGGAGGGGAAAAACAAACTTCCCATGAACAATGGTTTTCAGTGTTTGGGATATTTCAAAATAAAAAGCAAATATTTATTTAAATTAAACTGTACATAATTAAACTATGTAAAATTTAAAAACTTGAAGTTCAGCAATTCAATTATGCAAGTTTATAGTTTAATTGTATTTAAATATTTTTCCCTTTTATAGGGCCTCCTTTAAAAACTTTTTTTTTCCTTAAAAATTTGGGGGGGGTGAATCTTTTTGGGGAAAATATTGATGTGTATTTTTGCACTTATGTTCACTTTATGATTCTCTCGAGCATATGTTGGATACATGGGGCTTTAAATCGGCATATCCCTTTTATTTTACAGTTTAAAAAACTTGCCTTCAACCTAAAGAATTCCCTTTCCCTTTGGGGGAAGAAGTTTTTTTTAAAAAAAAGAAATTTTTTTGAAGTTGAAAAATTAAGATGTAAATTTTATAAATTTCGGTTTCCTCTGACTGGTATGCCCCTTTGTGAAAAGGGGAGAAAAGGGCCCCAAATCCAATGTGCTCCATTAAAAAAATTAGATGATATTATTTTTAAATTATTAAACTTTCAGAGTCTGACCTACAGTTTCTTTTCCCCCTATGACAAATTGGGAAAAAGGGGCATAGTTTTGATGTAATTATTTTTTGAAAATCCCCTTTCTGACTCTTTTTTAAATACTTTCTGAAAATTTTGGTCCAAATTAAACCCGAAATTTTGTTAATTGTATGGTGGTAAAATTTTCTTCATAGCATTTTCTGCTCTGTGGAAAATAAAAGGGAGTTTTTTTTAACTATTCCCCAAGTCTCCTTGTTTCTTACTTTTTGACTCTCCCCAAACCTGTTTTTGGGCTAGAATTCCCATCATTCCCCGGGTTTTTTTTTGCCAAATTTTCCTTAAATAGGGAAAACCCAAATCTAAAAAATTTTTTTTTGTAACCCCCAATGAGTATTTTTTAAAAAAGGGGATATTTTTTGACTCCCTAACCATGGCATGGGCATAATAACAGATTTTTTTTTCCAAAAAACTTGGGTTTTGTGAGGTGGACAAAAGATTCTTGGTTTCAAATCCCCTTAAGGCCATTTTTTCAAAGAAGGGGTTCCCCGCCAAATTTGAAAAAGTGGCAAAAGATGATTTATCAAAAACCCCTTTTACCCCCCCCCCAAGCTCCAAAAAAAATGAGATCTTTTTCATTGGATTTCCCGGTGTATCTTTCTCCCTTTTCTTTTTTGGGAATGTATTGACAAATCAATCCCCGTGAAAGCAAAAAGGGGAAAAAACCATGGAGAAATCCACTGTAAAAAAGTCCCATGTTACAGTTGTAGGATGGAGGGGGTTAAAAAGGGGAAGGAAAAGTTTGCCAGCTCCAGGGTTAAACATAGGGCCCGAATTCTACATCATAAAATTTGTTTTCATGGGATAACTTAAATAGTCTCCTGATCCCAAAATCCAAAACCTTTTCCGGTTGGTTTGTGTGGAAATTAATCAAAAAAAAGGGGCAGTAAAGCAACCCCTAACTGTAAACTGAATGCCAGCCACCCTTTAAAGGGGGCCCACTCACTTTTCCCCGTTATTGAACATGACCATTCAAAGCATCATGGGGGCTGCAGAGGTTTTTTTGGGTTATGAACGTAATTTTTTAACTTGTTTTTTTGCATGCAATAGGTAAGAGTATGTGATTGTTTACTCCCCCTTTATAAGAAAGGGCAAGAGGCAGACATTGGGTGGGCAAGGGGGGGCTTTAAAAAATATATGCAATAAATTTTGTGAGGAAACCAAAGAAAGTGATTTTGGCTCAGATTTAAACCCCCCTTAAAGTCCCCCATCACTTCAGGGTTCCCCATGTTTTCCAGGGGTAACCCTATAACTCGTAACTTGCTAGCAACTTTCCCCCCCTTTAAAATTTCCATGGTAAACAGCCCCCCAACCCTTGGCCCTTAAAACAGAAATCTGATTAAACCCCCAGGGGGAATTTTTCCCCAACGAGCCTTGATGACTATTTTCCCTTTTTTTACATTTGCTTTGGGATCTAACCTTCACCCTTTTCCCCGGGGTTGGTAACTGGCACAGAACAATATTAGTAATTTCAACCCCCTCCTAATTTCCAGATAAGAAAGATAATTCACAATGGGAACACTAAAAGGGGGGAACCTTTTAACAAAACCCCCCTATTTACAACCCCCCACAATTTTTTTTTTTTTGGTCCTTTTGCCAGTTTTTTTTCCCAATCCTACACCCAGTCCTAATGTGTAATTTCCAAACACCAGACCACTGTAATCTGGGTTATGGGAAGCTGGGAAAGGGAAAAGGCCTAAAGTTTTTTTGGCCAAACTATTGAAGGAGGAAGCCAAGACCCTAGGCCTACTAGAGTTTTGTCCTGGGGGTGGGGTTGATAGGACAAGGCCTAAATCTCAAAGGCTGGGTGGGGTTTAGACCTGTTTCAGTCTAGTCAGGACGTGGGATTGTATTAAGGGGAAGTTTGGGTATTCCCCCGTGGGCCTAAGTAAAAAAGATTTTTTTTAAACTTTTTTTTTAAAAAAAACCCTTTTATAACATTTTGGGGTTATCTTTGTACATTTGATTGCTTAACATAATTATATAACAATAATAATAATAAAAAAAATACCATTAACTCCATTATTATTATTGTTTTTTTTAACTTTTTGTATATATATCTCGGTAACTTTCTCCCCCCTTCCCCCCAAAAATCTTTTCAACAATTTTTACATTTCAAAATTCCCTAATCACAACTGTACTAGTAGTAGTCCTATTTTTTTTTCATTTTTTATTGCCTAGCTGGGTCTTGTAAATTTGGGGGCCCTTTAAAAGCCTTAAACAGGGCCACATGCCAATTAGAGGCCTATAAATCATCCTTTCCCCACCAAACCCCTGGGGGCCTGGGATTGTAAAGTAAACCCCTTCCCCACACCCCACTGCAAGCTGGGCTAGACCCAAAAAAGTGGCTGAAATTTTCCCGGGTGGGATAAATTTTCTCCCCATTTGGGCCACTTAACTCCTTAGTGGGGCCCAAAATGGGGGCCACGGAAATCCTCCCCCCAGGCCACAAGCCAGTAAACCCAAACCGGGAAAAAAAATTTTAAAAAAATTTAAAGGGAAAAAAAAAATTTAACATCTGTTAATCCCCTTAAATTTTTTTTAAATTTTTCCCCTTTTTGTAGGTAATAGTGAGCCCCTTTGAGAAAGTTTCTGTATTAACCTCTGGAGGGCAAATTTTGGGGCTGTAAAAGGTAAAAAATGGCCAATTTTGGTTTTACCCCTTTGCAGGATGCATAATTGCAGGCTAAAATTTTTTGTAGGAAAACCTTTTTTAACAACAGAAAAAAAAGTTCATGCCCTTTCGTTGTTTTTGTCCCCCAAAATGTCTCATGAAATTCACCTTTCAGTTTTGATTATTTTTAGGTATAAATAATTTTGCTTTTCCTGTTTGGTTAGATAGCTTTTTCTAGCTATAAAAACAGGGAAAAAATAAATAAAAGGTTTTGGAGAATTTCCCCCCCACACACACGGGAGAAAAACCCATTTAGTTCCAAAAGCCGTAGAAATTAATTTTACTATGACCACTGTCTGTTTTATTTTCATCTAAAAAGGGGTGATGGGATGTGGAGGTTGTCCACTTCTTTCACCTTTTATCAGTTGTTGCCATGAAATTATCTCCTCCTAACATCTGAAAAAATAAAATTTGTTTTGTATAAGTACATTTACATTTGATCTTTTTATTCCTCTCTGAAAAAACAAATCAAAAAGGGGGTTTTTAAGGGCCCCAACTGTGTAGAAAAAGGGGGACCATCTTCCAAAAACAATTATTAATCCGTTTTTTTTAGGGGGCCCCTCGGGGGAACACAATATCACAAGAGGAAGGCACATTTCTGACCTTCCATGACAAGGGGCCCCATAAACCTTTTCCCATCAAGAAACACCAAGGTGCAGTGTGGGTATGCAGTAAAGACTTGTGCTCCCCTCCCCTTTTTCTTTTTTTTTTTGGTTGTTGACCAGCTTGGTAGGTGGGTTTGGAATTTTTTGTGGGAGGAATCAAGCAACTGAATACAACATATTTTTTCTTGTTGCGGGAATAGTTTGAGCAATGTTGCTGGCCCCCAAAACCACAAAGGTTTTCCACCATGCAGTTCGACCCATCAATCCTAAACATAAATTTGGGAATTCAATTTTTGTTTTTTTTTCTTGTTGCCATCGGGCCAAAGGGAAAGTAATGGGGCTTTCAACTTGATACTCTGGCAGTTTCATGTCTTATAAATTTTGCTTTTTTATGGTTTAATTGAGGGTCATTGCCCCCTTTGGGTTGGGGTGTAAACCTAATTTATATGAGGTTTTGAATAATGTCTTTGGGGACTAGGCCTCAAAATTCTACATGGGTCCCCCCCCCCGGTTTGTGTGATGTAGGTGTCCGGGGGAAATCCAGCCTGGGGGAAAGGGGCAACATAAAGGCTACCTGACTTTGAGTAAAAAGGGGAAAAGTGGAAATTTTTGGGTAATTACACCCTTTAATTTTTTAACTCATCTTTTTGCCCAATTATAGAAGGAACAGAGTAATTCAATTTAATTTGTTTTTATCCCCTTTCCAAGGGAAAAGTTTTTTGGGTTTAAAAAACAATGGCACCCATAAAAGGTTGGGTGGGTTATAATAATTCATGTTTGAACTCCTTCAAAAATTTGGGGAGAAAAATATTTTTCACTTTTGGGGCAAGGGAAAAACCCCGGTACTAACAACCAAAACATTATTCTTTATTTTTTTTTCAAATTCCCATTTTTTTTTCAAATATAAAAGTATACATAAATCATCCATAAAATGGGTTTTTTTTTTAACTGTTACCCCCAACCCCCCAAAAACAAAAGTCAAAGGGGAAGAAAAAAAAAAAAAGTAGTAGGTTCTAAGATTCTCTCCCCCTTATTAGTTGGTTTGGTGTTCATTCAGGCCTCACTAAAATAATAAAAATTTTTTAAAAAAAAAAGAAAAGGGGAAAAGGGAAAATTTCCCCAAAGCCACCATGTTTTTCCCCAGGTAGGTGGGGGGAAAAACAACCCCCAAAAACATTTAAAAAGAAAAATGCTAAAGGTGATACCCTGGGCTTCTTTGGGGTTTAACCTTCCGGGCCCGGGTAAAACTGATAAAGGGCCCAAAGTCCCATGTAACTGAGGGCAAGGTAAAAATAGCACATCTGACCCTTTTCATTGCATTGCACTATTATCTGATCCCTCGGGGGGGTGTGCCAAGTTCTGGGGGGGGTAAAATACTACCAAACATGCCCCTTCCCCCCCCATTTCCTTTTATTTTCTTTGGGGGCCATGGGGTAAAAACTCTGTGAGAGTTTTGCCCAAAAAGCAGAAAAAGGGAGAGAAAATGATAGCAAATGATGTTTGCCGGGGAATGGTTGGGGTGCCCAATGAAAAGAAAAGAACATAGGAAGCAAAGCAACAGGGAAAAGGGGGGAAAAAAATTATGTGATCCTAGTTATTAGCTTTTTGAAAAGGGAGGGATGTTTTGCTGAAAGAAGCCCCCCCACGGGGGAGTCAAAGAAAAGAACCAAAGGGAAAGCAAATTTCCCAAGGGCCCCGGGCTTAAATGTATCTTTGGGAATGCATTGGGCCCTTAAATTTTGTTTGGATACTGGTCCTCTGGACACTTGTTGCAGTGTTCTGCATCTGGGAAATTTAAATAAATAGTTATAAAATTTTTAAAAAAAAACATATTTAACAAGGACAACCCATTTAAAAAATTGTGACATATTCAAGGAATTTAACATATTAAAAATTACAATTTTTTAAACCCCTTTTTTGCCAGCTAAATTTAAACCCAAATTTCCCTTTCCCCCGGCTGGCTTCCTCCTGCCCATGTCCTGGGCCTTATGTTTCCCTTTATTTTTTCCTCATCAATTTCTGTTATATAGCATACGCTATTCCCAAAAAAGAGATTTTCATATTTCTCATTCAGTTTTTTCCCCCATGTTAACCTTTTTAAGACACTGCAGTTCCAATAGGATTGTTTCCTAGCCTACAGTCTCCTCCTGTGGAATGTCCTTTTTTTCATAATTGGACATCTTAAAATGACTGGAAAAAAAAAAAAAAATCAAGGATCTCTGACCTAAGACATGTTTCGGGGTCAGATTGATTTGAAGTTTTCAGGTCATAAGTTGGGAAAAATCGGGTAAAAACCTGACAGTAATGATTTTATGCTAACCCTTTTCAGTACCCCCGGGCTGTCTCTTTTTTGAATAAATAGGCAAATTTTCCCCAAGGGGCAATCGGAGAATTTTCCCTTATTTTCCCCTTACAGAAATTTTCCCCTGTACCCCTTACCTGACCAAAATTTAATTGTCATGACTTTTTTATGAATGTTTTGTACCCAAATGAAGGCAATAACCCTTTTTTTGTGGTTTTTTCAATTCAAATAAAAAAACTTTGTTAATTTTTTAACTGGAGTCCCCTCTACAGGGTTAGTATTGGTATATGTAGATGAAAAGATCCTGCCCGTTACCCTCCTCTTGCAGGCCCCTTTGGGGCTATAATTCCTCCAAATTCTTGGGGTAAGAGGGGAACCCGAATGTCTCCCCCCTTTGAGTAAAATGGGTTTTAATCCCCACAATGGCCAAAAATGTTAAACTGGTACTCCATTGTTTTTTGAATAATGATTTGCAAACTTCTAACCTTAAAACGGGAGTTCCCCATTGAAAGCCCAGTCCTCTCACAATCTGCAAGTTTAAAGGGGGGGAACATTTTCCTATAGAAAAAAAAAAAACAAAATCCAGGACACCCCCCTATTTCCCCTTTTTTTTTTGGGAATGTAATACTTTTTCAGTTAACAAAAATTTTTTTTCAAATAATGCTTCATCTCCCCCCAACATTTTCTCCTACAAATACATACCATGATGATGATGGGGGAAAAAAATTACAGCGAGGGTGGTGACAACAACAATGACAAATTTTTAAATTTGGAAACCCAACCCAAATTTGATGAAGAAATGATACTTTCTTTCCTCCTTTGCTCTTTTGGAATCTCACAGAATGTATAGCTGTAACCTCAGTTTTTATGTTATGACTTATATATCTCTATAAATATTGGGGTAGTGTTTTGGGGGGCTTTTTCACTGACTTAAGGTTTCCTTTCCTTTCCATTTCCTCTTTCTCATGTACATAAAAGTTTTTAAGACGTGAATTGTTAATCCAAACCCTAGGGAGAACAAGAAAAAAATTATTTTCCAAAAAGGCAGACGGGTTTAGTCCACTGGAAAAGTATTTTACCCTTTTTTTTATAGTTTTTTTCAATCCTTCACAGTTTTTCTGCTGAGAAGAAAAAATATGTTTTTCATGTTATCCCCAAATTTTTTAACCCCACCAAAAAAATGCCTTTCCGCTTTTCCCGAAAAAGGGAAATATATTTCATTTGATGGAAGCCTGTATCACACCACTTCAAAAATTTGGTTCAAATTGGTAAAAAATTCCCCCACTTTCCTATGTTTGGGGTTTAAACTGAGAACCCCCTTTCCCCCTCCGTTCTGGCCTTTAGAATGCAGTCAACTTTCATTAAATTTGGATGGGGAATTTTACATGAATACATAGACATTTAAGTTTTTTGCTTTGTTAAGGCATGATATGCCATCTTCATATCAAAATTTTTTACTTACCCATCTGATTTGAAAATTTTCCCTTTTAGACACTGGACACAGTCTAACGGCAAACCTTTTTTCTCTTAGAATGACCTTGCTGTGCCCAAAGGGCTTGGCAAGAACACATTCTGGGGCCAAAAAAAGGACAGGAGTTTAAATGTAAGACCATCTAAATTCCCCATTATGTTGAATACCATAATTCAGGATAATTCACAAAATTAAAAACCCCTGGACCCATTTTTTTTCCCAGACATCCAAAAAATTTTTATAACTTCCCTACATCCTCACATGACTGAGAAATTTGAAACCCTCTTTTGAAGCATGGCTTGCAAAAGTCCCTCGGGAGAAGAGAGTTGTAACTACTTTCTGCTAAAAATTTTTTGTACATTAAATTGTTTGGGTTTGGTTAAAAAGAATTTCGGGTGATGGATGCAATTTAGTTTCAGTGCAATTTTTTTATCAGAATTTTCCCTAGAATTTGGAAGTTTTAAAATACAAGGTAAGATGAAATTTAAATTTTCCCCTTTTTCCTAAGGGCCCCTTATTTAATTTTGAGCATTGGACTAAAAACCCTGGGGGATGGGGGCTCTTTTCCCCACTTGCCATGGAAACCCACAGGGTACATCCACACTCTAGCTCACAAAAAACCCCATGATGGGGTTCATTTATATCGATAGGTTCCTGAGGAAAATATGTTCACACCTGGAAAAATTTTTGTTTCCACATATGGAAATTTGCATGGAAATTGAACCCTTTTTCCCGCAGGAGCTTGGGGACAAAATTTTTTGGGAAAGGATGGGTGGGTGAAATTTGGGAAAGGGGAAAGGGGTTGTGAAATCATACCCAGTTAGAAATTATTTTCATCAAAAACTTCTTCTCCAGCACTTTTTTGAAATGGGAAATTTTTTTCAGGAAGGAATGAATAAAGGGGGGAGGACAGAGAATGGTTTTGAAGAGACATGAGGAAACAGGATTTTCCCCTTTGGGAAATTGAGAACTTTTTTCACTTAAAGTGTCTTTGGGGGTTGGTGAAAAAATACCTCCTTCTGTTGGTTACAATAAGCTTCTACCCCTAAAGAACAAAAAAATCTTCTGTTTTCTAAAATTTTGGGGTGGGGGGGGGGGAAAAAAGCAGGATATGGCCCTGGATTTATTGGCAGTTTCATTAGAATAAAATATTTAAAACCATGGAAAAAAAATTTTCCATCATTAATACCCATTTTGGGGTTTTTAAAACCCCTGCCCCTCTACTATAGTAGACTAAATTAATCAATTGTTAATGGCCAGTTGGGTTAAAACAAAAACCCTTGGAGTCAAACCCCTACTCCCACTATAGTTAAAATAAATAAATTTTTACTCTACTATAATAAAATGGAAATTTAGCTCTTTGTTTTGAGTCACAAGTCTTTTTTTTTAAAATTTTTTTTCCATTTAAAAGTTTTTATTAGAAGCAATTCCCCCCCAAACCACTACACATTAAGAAAATTTTTACATCAAAGCAAACATAAAACTAACAACCAGTGTTTAATTTTCCCCAAAAAAATTTTTTACATCCACCTAATGGCTGTGAAATAGAGGGATCCCCAAAGGGCATGCTACTTGTTGGGGGATA
>CAOLHI010007566.1:0-11983 GCA_948474755.1 Ctenosaura bakeri
TTTTTTTTGGGGGTTTTTAAAAAAAAAAATTTTTAAAATTTTTTTCCCCCCCGGGAAAAGGGTTTTTTGGGAAAATGGCCAAAAAAAGGGGCAAAAGGAAAAACCCCCCAAAAAAAAAATTTTAAAGGCCAAAAAAAAATTTTTTAAAAAAAAGGGGGGTTTTTTGGGTTTTAAAAAAAAATTTAATTTTTAAAAAAAAATTTTTTGGGGGGGGGAAAAAAAAAAAGGGAAAAAAAAAAAAAAAGGGGGGGGGGGGTTTTTTTTTTTTTCCCCTTTTGGGGGGGTTGGTTTTTTTTTGGGAAAAAAATTTTTTGGGGTTTTTTGGGGAAAACCCAAAAAAAAAAAAAAAAAAAACAAGGGGTTTTTGTTTTTTAAAAAATTTTTTAAAAAAAAGGGAAAAAAAAAAATTAAAAAAAAAATTTTTTTGGGGAAAAAAAACCCAAAAGGGGAAAAAAAAAAAAGGGGGTTTTTTTTGGGGGGGAAAAAAAAAAAAGGGGGGGGGGGGAAAAAATTTCCCCTTGGGGGGGTTAAAATTAAAAGGGTTTTTTTAAAAAAGGGGGGTTAAAAATTTTTTTTTTTTCCCCTTTTTGGAAAAGGGTTTTTAAAATTTTTCCGGGGGTTTTGGGGGTTTTTTTGGGGGGGGGGGTTTTTTCCCCGGGGGGAAATTTTCCCCGGGGCCCCGGGGGTTTGGGGAAAAAATTTAAAGGGGGGGGGGAAATTTTTTTTTAAAAAAAGGGGGGGGGGGAAAAAAACAAAAGGAAAAGGGAAAAATTTTTTTTGGGGGGGGGGGGAAAAAGGAAAAACCCCCCCCCCGGGGGGGGAAAAATTTAAAAAAAAAATAAAAAAAGGGGGGGAAAAAAAATAATCAAAAATTTTTTTTAAAAAAAAAAAAAAAAAGGGAAAAAAAAGGAAAAAAAGGGGGTTTTAAAAATTTAAAAAAAATTTTTTAAAAAAATTTCCCAAACCCCCGGGGGTTTTTTTTTTAAAAAAAAACCCCCTTTTTAAACCCCCGGGCCCCCTTTTTGGGGGGGTTTTTAAAATTTCCCCCAAAAATTTTTGGGAAAAAATTTTTTTTTAAAAAAAAAAAGGCCCCCCCCCCTTTTTTTTTTTTTAAAAATTAAAAAAAAACCCCCCCCTTTTCCCCCAAAAAAAAAAATTTTGGCATTGGGAAAAAAGGGGTTAAAAAAAAGGAAAAAAAAATTCAAAAAAAAAAAGGGGGGGAAATTTAAAATTTTTTAAAAGGGGAAAATTGGGTTTTCCCAAGGAAAAAAAAAAAAAAATTCCCCCTTTTTTAGGGTTTTTGGGGGGGGAAAAAAAATTTTTTTTTGGGGTTTTTCCCCCAAAAGGCCAAAAATTTTTTTTTCCCCAAAAAAATTTTTAAAAAGGAAAAAACCCTTTTTTGGGGAAATTTAAATTTAAAGGGGGGGAAAGGGGGGAAAAAAAGGGGGGGGGGTTTTGGGGGGAAATTGGGGGGTTTTTTTAAAACGGGGTTTTTTTTTAAAAAAAGGAAAAAAAAAATAAATTTTTTTTTTTTTTAAAAAAAAAGGGGGGATTTTTTTGGGCCCAAATTTCCAAGGGAAAAAAAAAAGGTTTTTCCCCTTTTTTTTTAAAAAAAAAGGGGGGCTTTTTTTTTCCCCCCCCCCTTATTTTAAAAATTTTTGGTTTTTAAAAGGGGGAAAAACCCTTTTTAAAAGGGTTTTTTCCCAAAAAATTTGGGGAAAAAAAAATTTTTTTTTTCCCCCTTTTTTTTTTTTGGGGGGGGGGTTTTAAATTTAAAAAAGGTTCCCCCCTTTAAAAAAATTTGGGGGGTTTTTTTTCCAGGGCTTTTTTTGGCCTTTTTAAAAAAATTCCCCTTTTTTTAAAAATTTTAAAGGGGTTTTTCCCCTTTTTTAAAAATTAAAAAAAAACCCCAAAAAAATTTTTTTTTAAAATTTTTAAAAAAAATTTTTTCCCAAAAAATTTTAAAACAGGGGTTAAATTTCCCCCCTTTTTGGGGAAAAAGTTTTTTTTTTTTAAGGGGGCCTTTTTTAAAGGTTATTCTTTGAGGTGTTGTGGGATGACAGGTAAAAGTCTGTATATGATGATGGCTATTTCACTCATGTGAATCTAAAGGCTTGCTGTGGTGGAGTCCCTGAGTAATGAATATACATGTGTAAAGTCACCAAAATTACCAGAAAAATGAAAATTTAAAAAAATTCCATTATTACCAGTTGCATTGGTAGAACTAATTTCTGGCATTGATTAAGTAAAGCTAAGGACAGTATTGTAAAGCTATGTGGACCTTTGATGGGAATTAATGAAGCTGTTTTTCTGGGTTTTTTTGAAAAACAAAAGTTCTGTGCATGCTAGTATTTCTCTCTCTCCCTCCCTCCCTCCATCCTTCCATACAAAAACTTTTTGGATCATCTATGTACAAAACCCAACGACCCTTTTTGAATAAAGCCTCACACCTCCATCAACAAGTTAACTTAATCAGCAGTTATATAAGCAAAAATAATTGCTTCTACCCAGTCTGAAGCCAAGGGGGAAGCATGCTAAAATGAATAAAAAGGATATGCCCCTCTAGTTTACCTCCATACACACTGTCAGAGCAGGGAGGAAACTTGCCAGTTACTTTAATTTTAGCCATTTTACTAGTGCTGAAATTGCAACTATTTAGGGGGGTTTTTTAACAGAAGCTGATCAAACTTCTTAATATCAATGAAATGAAAAGCACAAGAAACACCCCCAAATAATCTGTCCTCTTGATTTAATCTCAACTAACAGTGGAAGTCTATATGTCTCTTCCCAGAAGAAAGTCCCATTGGATTCAGTGGTGCTTTTTTTAAACATGCTTCCCATTGGTAAAGATGTATATTGGGTTTCAGACTTAATGTACTATAAGAGAAACAGTATATTGTTACTATACTGTACTTTCTTGGATCCAAAATAAATGTTCATCATTTTGATTCTATTTCAGCAGATGAATATTTCATAGATGAATAGGTTCATCTATGATTTTTAAGGCAATGCTTGCATGAAGGTATTCCACAGCCTTGGCTCTAGGGGCCTTTCCACACTACACTATTATAGTGCTTTTTAATTTTCCCAACTTGGAATCCTGGAGTTTGCAGTTTAGGGAGGGGCCTTTATGCAAACCCCAGGATTCCATATGTTGTTGAAAGTGGAATAATAGCACTATAACAGTATAATGTGGAAATGGTCTAGAAGTCTTGACAGGATCTGAAATATAGGTCATTTCTGCACGGGGTGGGGGAAACTGCACGGGGTGGGGGGAATTTGGGTACTCACTGGACTTTTTTGGGGTTTCCCCCGTTCGGTCCACGCTTGTCCGGAACAGTGCATGGCTGCTGCTCCGCACTGCTCCGGGGACAAAAATGGCAGCTTCCAGTTGGTCAAGGGTCTCAAGCAACCGCTGAAGCTCGCCAGCCTAAAGCCCACCCCCGGCAGATTGCAGGTTTGCACTAATGCGAGCCTAAACCCGCATAAGGGAGCAGGCTCACAGTGGCGTGCCCCCGTGCTTTTGAAAGACCTGTTTTAGCTGTCTTTCAAAAGCACGCTGGAAGACCACTTGGGGGTCATTCTGGAGTGGGCTGGGGTGCAGATCTACGTTAAGTTGGCCCAAACCCCAAATTTCCACTCCCAGGTGCAGACCTACCCCCTGGGGGACGCTCTGCCCCGTTTTAAAAACCGCGTGTGGAAATGGCCATATATGTGAAAAAAGAAAGTAAACAGAGGTGGAGGAAGTTACTTTTTTGATTACAGCTTGCATAATCCCTAAAAAAATTATGCCCTTTAGCCATAACTAACGGGGAATTCTGGGAGTTGTCATTCAAAAGCATATTTTTTCCAATCTCTGGAAGAAACAAACTATTCACTTCTAAGCTATACCGTCATGGAACTAGCTCAAAAGAACTTGGCTTAAGGAAAGTGTCCATCGTAAATGAACAAGGACTCAACCAATCTGCTTGCTAAGTCTGAAAGTCTGTTTTCCTCCCACATGGTATTCCTACCCGTTTTGTATGCTTCTGTTCTTTCTAGATGTTCTTCATGTTTTGTTTTCCAGGAAAGACTTGGTGTGAAAAGGAGGGCTTACATCAATATATTTGTCCTCACATACGCACCATGACTCCCTGTGCACTCAGAGAATGTACAAAAAGAATGCCCAGTATATTCAAACAAGAGGGCATGAATTAGAGTTTCATCAATACATCTGTCTGGAATACAACAACTAGTGAGGTTATTTAAATGAGACAAAACCTTGTGCTTCAGGGAGTAAACCCTATTGAACTTGGGGGGGTTTGGGGGGAAAGAAAAAGCAGGAAGACTAAATAATTAACTTTTCCACATATATTTTTTTAAAATACTCTAATGTCATTATTCTTAAGAGGGGAACTTTTTCCAGAACAAAGATTTTACCAGTGCAAATAACTGGGAAACAGACTTCCAATGTCTCCTTATTTTCATTAGAGAAAACTCAAGGCAGCATCATTTAGCTGGATGACTGAGAGTTTTCCAGAAGGTCAAAAATTTAGTAGTGCTAAGCAGCTAAGCAGCTAAGCAGCTACACATACCCAAATCCAAAGGTGAGAGACCCCTCATCCACACACATTCTTTCTTTAGTACCCAGCATGAAACTGCCTGTAACAGCACAGGAAATGGAGAAGTGTATACTTATACAGAAGACCAGGTTATGTTCTGAAACATACAAAAGCCACTTAGCGGATTTTTAAGGTGGTTAGAGATTATAGATAGGATAAAACATTTACCCAATAAAATGGGGTTTTGTAAAATGGACCTATAATTAATAGTGGGCTTACTGTATTCCAGAACTTGGAAACATGTATTTTTTTATATATTTTTTTGGAAACAATTCCAAAATTTCCCCCACCAGCATGGTGCTATATTTTTGGATAGATTCTTGCACAAGCTAGACAATGGGTGGGAAAGTGCAATCTGTGCAATCTGTGGTCATATGTGGCCCCTGGATCCCAGTTTTACAGCTCCTGTAGCCAACTGAAAAACACCCCCAAAATCACCCCCAAAATTTTCAAAAGTGTACAGAAGCATCCTCATTTAAACCTAGCCAACTGATACCTACATTTCATTATAGTCCTTCTCAAAATGGGGCCAGCAAGTGATATGACATCACTTCCAGTTGCCATTTTGGAGAGGGACTGTGAAGAAAAATGGGTGTATTTTGGTATTCATGGGGGGAGGAGTGGTCCATGGAGGGTCTGGAGAGAAATTAATCCCTGAGTTCCGTGCAGTTGCCCTCCCATAAGTAGACTGCCCTCTCCATACAAGAACATTAGCAACAGCTTCTCTGAGGGTGGCATCTAGAAGAAATAGCAAACCAGGTGGGGGTAACCAAAATTACTTCCAAGCCTGCCGCAAAAAAAACTCCCCCTATATTACCATGGGATGGGCTGGGAACCACCCCGCCCCTGTGGGAAGCATCCAGACAGCATATTGCTATTTTTTTATTTTTAAAAAAATGTTCCCCCTGATTTTAGGGAAAGATTATTGGCATAATTATAAGCCTCATTGGAAGGACTTATATCCTAAAGACAGTGTACAAATCATTGTAATCAATAAACAGATAGGTTGCCCTGATAACATCTGGCCATTCCAATTGGAATTGATTCCATCCAGTCATCTGGAAACAGGCACATATGCACAAATGGGTGCAGGAACACACTGATCAGCTATATGATTGGGAAATCTATACACTTTTTGAAAAATGAAGACTTCCATATATAATTTGGCCAACAAATGCAAAGCAAGCTGAACAATTTGTGCAATCAAAATGTATGTAATAATCTTGAACGGAACTGAAAAGCATCCCTTCTGTTTCACAAAAGAAGCCAGGTTACGTAACTGTAGCCAATCCTTGCCATGGTATGGCCCACTGAGATATGAAATGTGGAATGGTTCACTGAGGCCTTGCAATACATTTATCTCAAATTGAGGTAGGGGGCATGTGGCCTTCCACAAGTTGTGGGAAAATTTAAATTTCCCTGAGTATTAGCCAGACTATCTAACAGAGACACTTCATGGGAGTTGTAGTCCAACAACTTCTAGAGTGCCATATATTTCCCATTCTAGCTTTAGGATACAAAAATAATTCTGATAAGAAATATGTGGAGAAAAACCCAAACCCAAATTTTGAAGTTTTAAGAACTACAGGGGTTCTACTTTCATGAGAGTCAGGGGGGCAAGACCCTCGCAATAGCAGAAAAAACATGATTATCTTTTCACCCTATTCATCTGAGTGAGCCAGCAAGGAAATGCACATGCAAACTTCCCCCCCCACCTCATAGAATCATAAAGTTGGAAGAGACCACAGGGTCATAGTCCAACCCCATGCCTTAGGAACACACATCAAAGCACTCCTGAAAATTCCCCCTCCAGCCCCTGCTTAAAAACCTACAAAGGAGACCCCACCACACTCCAAGGCAGTATTTCCACTACCTAACAGCTCTAACCATCAGGAAGTTCTTCCTGAAGTTTAGGTGGAATCTCTTTTCATGTAATTTGAATCCATTGCTCCTTGTCCTAGTCTTGGAGCAGCAAAAAAACAAGTCTTCCCTTTTTCCCAAAATGAGATTCCTTCAAATATTTAAACATGGCTATCATGTCCCCTCTTAACCTTTTCTTCTGTGGACTAAACATACCCAGCTCCCTAAGCCACTCATCATAGGACATGGCTTCTTCACCATCTTCACCCTTCATCATTTGGTCACCGTCCTCTGGACATGCTCCAGCTTGTCAATATCCCCCTTGAATTGAGGTCTAACCAAAGCAGAATAGAGTGATACTATTACTTTTCTTGACCTAGACTCCATACTCCTATGGATGCAACCAAGAATTGCATTGGCTTACTTGGCTGCTGCATTGCACTGCTAACTCATGTTCAGCTTGTGGTCCACCAAAACTCCTAGATCCCTTTCACATGTACTGTGTGCATTCCATTTTTTTTTCTGCCTAAGTGTAGGACCTTACATTTCTCCCTGTTGAAATTCATTTTGTTAGCTTTTTGGGCCCCGCTCTCCAAATTTTTCAAGGTCTTTTGAATTTTGATCCTCTCCTCTGGTGTTGTGATAACTGAAGCCCCCGTCAGAGCCGCAGATGACAAGCAGCAGCTGTTGGTCCCTGTTGCTCAGGGTGGAGATGACGAGCAGCAGCTGTCGGTCCCTATGGCTCTGGCTGGAGATGAGTCCTGCAGCTCAAGAGCTCCCCCCGCTGCCAGGGACGAAGCAGGCTTGGACGTTCCTCTACCTGCTCCTTTAGGACAACAGGGATCTGATTCTGAAGATGGTTTGGAAACCTGTGCCAATAGCCCACAAACAAGGTGGAGACTCAAGAGAGCTGAGCAAAGGGAGGTTTCCTTGATTAAGTTCAAGAAACAGTGACTAGCCACACCTGTGTCTTGGGCTATATAACTTTCTGCCTAGAAGCTTTCCTTTCCTTGTGGCAAATTTTTTCCCAAACCCTCCTCTTGCCTGTTCCTTGCTCCCAGCACTCAGTTCCTGCTACTTTGAATTGATCTCTTGATCCTTAGCTTTTGGAACTCTGACTATGGCTTTTGCTTGATGCTCTGGTAAATGAACTCCCTTGTGTAAAATCTTGCTTGTTCCTCCTGGCTGGACTTTGCTGGCTCTCGCACTCCCTTCTCTGGGCCCGGCTTGCCACCCAGGTCTCTGACCTTGACAGGTGATTAGTAAGCCCTCCCAGTTTGGTGTCATTGGGAAATTTGATCAACATGCCCTCCATTCCCCTTTATCTTAAGTCATTGATGAAGATGTTGGGAAAAGCACCGGGCCCAGGAAAGAACCCTGTGGCACTCCACTAGTCACTGTTCTCTGGGATGAAAAGGGAGCCATTGGTGATTACCCTTTTTCCCCCTTTTTTTTTTTTACCGGAACCCCCTTAAAGGTTTTAATTTTTTCCCCCCTTTTTTTTGGAAAAATTTTTTTCCCCCCCTTTTTTTTGTTTTTTCTAAAGGGGGGGGTTTGGGGGCAAAGGGGCCCCCGGGTGGGTTTTCCTTCCCCTTTTTTTTTTTTAAAAAAAAAAGGTTGGGGTTTTTAAATTTTTGGGCAAAAAGGGTTTTTTTAAAAACCCCCAAAAAAAAAAAAATGGGCCCCCCGGGGGCCCCCCGGGGGTTTTTTTGGGGAAAAAATTTTAAAAAACCCCCCCCCCTTTTTTTTTTTTCCCCCCCAAAAAATTTCCCCCCCTTTTTTCCCCCCCCCAAAAAAATTTTTTTTAATTTTTTAAACCTTGCTTTAACTTGGGGAAAAATTTTTTTTTTTTCCCCCCAAAAAAAATTTTTTTTTTTTTTCCCCCCCCCCCCCCCCCAAAAAAAACCCCAAACCCTTTTTGAAATTTTCCCCCCCGGGGGTTTTGGAAAATTTTTTTTTAAAAAAAAAAAAAAAAAAATTTTTTTTTTTAAAAAACCCCAAAAAAAATTTTGGGGGCCCCAATTTACCTTTTTGGGGAAAAAAAAAAAATTTTCCCCCGTTTCCCCAAAAAAAAAAAGGGCCCCCCCCCTTTTTTTTTTTTTTTTTTTTAAAAAATTTTAAAAAACCCCCCAAAAAATTCCCCCTTTTTTTTTTCCCCCCCAAAAAAATTTTTTAATTTTTCATTTAAAAAATTTTTTAAAAAATTTTTTTTTTTTTTTTAAAAATTTTTTTTTTTTTTAAAAAAAAAAATTTTTTTTTTCTTTTAAAAAAAAAACCCCCCCCCCCCCCCAAACCCCGGTTTTGGGCCCCTTTTTTTCCCCCAAAAAGGGGGGTTTTTGGGGGTTTAATTTTTTTTTTTTCCCCCCCCTTTTTAAGGTTTTTTAAAAAAACCCCCCGGGAAACCCCCCCCTTTTTTTTTTTTAAAAGGAAACCCAATTTAAAATTTTAGTTTTTAAATTTGGTTTTTTTTTTTTTTTTAAAAAACCCCAAAAAAGGGTTTTTAAATTTTTTTAAAAAAAAATTTTTTTCCTTTTTAAAAATTTTTCCCCCCCCCCCCCGGGTTTTCCCCCCAAATTTTTTTTTTTTTTTAAAAAAAAAAAAAGGGGGGGGAAAAAACCCAAACCCAAAAAAAAACCCCCCCCCTTCCCCTTAACCATTTCTTTAAGGGAAAGAAAAAAATTTTTCCCCTTTCCAAAAAAAAAAGGGGAAAATTTTTTTTTAAATTTTTTGGTTTTTTTTTTAAAAAAAAACCCCTTTTTGGGGTTTTTCCCAAAACCCCCCCCTTTTTTTTTTTTTTTTAAAAAAAAAAAAATTTCCCCCTTAAAAATTTTTTTTTCCCCCAAATTTTTCCTTGGGGGGGGCCTTTTTAAAAAAACAAATTTTTTTTTTCCCCCCCCCCCCCCCCCAAAACCCCCCCCCTTTTTTTTTTTTTTGGAAAAAGCCCCCCGGGGGGGGGGAAAAAAGGGGGAAAAACTTTTCAAAAAATTTTTTGGGGCCCTTTTTAAAAAATTTTTTTTCCCCCCCCCCCCAGAAAAAAACCCTTTTTTTTTTTCCCCCCCCCCCTAACCCCGGGGGGCTTTGGGGAATCCAAAAAATTTTTTTCCCCTTTTTCCCCTTTTTCCCCCTTTTCCTTGGGGGAAAAATTTTTAAATGGGCCCCCCCTTTTTTTTTTTTTTTTTTTTTTTTTTTTATTTTTAAAAACCCCCCCCTTTTTTTTTTTGGTTTTTTTCCCTTTTTTTTTTTTTAAAAGGGGGGGTTTTTTTTTTATTTTGGGGTGGAAAATTTTTTTTTCCCCCCAAAAAAAAACCCCCCGGGGGGGGGGGTTTTTTTTTTTTTCCCCCCCCAAAATTTTTGGGGGAAAATTTTTTCCCCAAACTAAAAAAAAATTTTTTTTTTTTTAAAAAAAAAAAAAAAAAAAGGGTTTATTTTTAAAAATTTTTTTTTGGGGGGTTAAGGTTTAAAAAATTTTTTAAAAATTTTTAAATTTTTTCCTTTTTCTAATTTTTTTTTCCCCCCCCCCCCCAAAAAAAAAATTTTAAAATTTGGAAAAAAAGGGGAAATTTAAAAACCAAAAAGTTTTTTTCCCCCCCCTTTCCCCCCAAAAATGGGGGGGTTTTTTTCCAAACCCCAAAAAAAGGGGGCCCCCTTTTTTTTTTTTCCCCCCCCCCCGGGGGAAAAAAATTTTTGGGGTTTTAAAAGGGGGGGGAAAATTTTTTTTCCTTTTGGGGGTTTTTTTGTTTTTTAAAAATTTTTTGGGGTGGAAAGGGGGGGGGAAAAAAAAACCCAAAAAAAGTTTGGGGGGGTTTTTTGGGAAAAAAAACCCCAAAAAAAAAACCCCCCCCCTTTTTTTTAAAAAAAAATTTTTTTTTTAAAAAAATTGGGGGGCCCGGAAATTTTAAAAGGGGCCTTTTTTTTTAAAAATTTTTTAATTTTAAAAAAAGGGAAAAAAATTAAAACCCGGGGGGAGCGTTTTTTAAATTTTTTTTTTTTAAAAACTTAAATTCCCCTTTTTTTAAAAAAAAAAAACCCCTTTTTTTTTAAAAGGGAAAAATTTTTGGGAAAACAAATAAAATTTTTTTTTAAAAAAAAAAAATTTTTTAAAAAAAAAAATTTGGTTTTTTTCCCCTTTTTGTTTTTGGGGGCCCAATAAAATTTTAAAGGGGTTTTAAAATTTAAACCCCGGAAAATTTTTTTTGGGGGGGACGGGCCCCAAAAAACCCCCAAAACCAAGGGGGAAATTTTTAAAAAAAAAAAAAAAATTTTCTTTTTTTTTTGAATGTGGGGAAAAATTTTTTTTGGAAAAAAAGGGGGTTTTGGGGGAAAATTTTTGAAAAAATATTTTCCCAAAAAAAAAAAATTTTTGGGGGGGGTTTTTTTTTAACCCCCGGGGGGAAAAATTTTTTAAAAAACAGAAAAAATTTTTTTTGGGGGGAAAACCCCGGGGGGAAAAAAAGGGGGGAAAAAAATTTTTTTTTTTTTAAATTTTTTTCCCCAAAAACCCCCCGGGGGTTTTAATTATAAAAAAATTTCCCCCGCCGGGCCCCCCAAAAGGGGAAAAAAAAAAAAAACCGGGGCCGGGGGAAAAAAAAAAAAAAAGGAAAAAAATTTTTTTTTTTTGGGGGTTTAAAAAACCCCAAAAAAAGGGGGAAAGGGGTTTTGGGGGTTTTTTTTTTTAAAAAAAAATTTAAAAAATTTTAAAAAAACCTTTTGGGGTTTTTTTTTTGGGGGGGTTTTTTTTGGGGGGGGAAAAAAAGGGGTAAATTTTTAAAAAAAAAATTTTTTTTTTAAAAATTTTTGGGGGGGGGTTTTTTTTGGGGGGGGGTTTTTTTAAAAAAAATTTGGGGGGGGCCTTTTTTGGTTTCCCCCCCGGGGGAAAAGGTTAACCCCCCCTTTTAAAAAAAATTTTAGGAAAAAGGGGGGGGAAAACCCAAAAAGGGGGGGGAAAAAAAATTTTTTTTTAAAATTTTTTAAAAAAAAAATTTAAAAAAAATTAAAAAAAAACCCCCCCAAAAAAAAAAAAGGGGAAAAAAAAAAAAAAGGCCTTTAAAAAAAAAAAAAATTTTTTAAAAAGTTTAAAAAAATTTTAAAAAACCCCAAAAAAAAACCCTTTTTTTTTGGGGTTTTAAAAAAAGGAAAATTTTTTGGGGGGGAACCCCCCAAAAAAAATTTTTTAAAAAAAACCCCCCCTTAAAAAAAAAGGGTTTTGGGGGGGGGGGGAAAGGGGGGGGAAAAAAGGGGGGGGGGGGGTTTAAAAATTTTTAAAAAAATTTTTTTTTTTTAAAAAAAAAAAATTTTTTAAAAAAAAAAAAAAAATTTTTTTTTTTTTTAAAAAAGGGGGAAAAAAAACCCTTTTTAAAATTTTTTTAAAAAAAAAATTTTAAAAATTTTTTAAAGAAAATTTTTTTTGGGGAAAAAGGGGGGTTAAAAAAAGGGGAAAAAATTTTTTTTTTAAAACCCAAAAAGGGGAAAAACCCCCCCCCGGGGGAAAATTTTTTTAAAAAAAAAAAAAAAAAATTTAAAAA
>CAOLHI010007567.1:0-22063 GCA_948474755.1 Ctenosaura bakeri
TTACAACTGTCGGGAAAAAGGAGTAAGGGCTCAGACGTAAATTTAGATTTCAAATGGTCAAACGCCGATTGACACTCAGGCGACCAACGAAGTCTATGCGCCTTGCCCGCAGTGGATCCTTTAGGTTTCCGTAGAAGGTTGGTGAGTGGAAGCGTTATGGCCGCAAAATCCTCAATAAAGTTCCGGTAGAAGTTCGCAAAACCAAGAAATTGCTGCAGTTGCTTCACAGTTTTAGGGACGGGCCATTGCAAAATGGAGTTAATCTTCGAAGGGTCCATTTTAAGTGAACAATCTTGAATCCTATATCCCAAGTAATCAAAAGTTTGGGTGTCAAATTGGCATTTAGATAGATTAACCACGAGGTTGTTATCTATAAGCCTTCGTAACACTTCACGAACCAAGGACACATGAGATTCCATGGAATCTGCATAAATTAAAATGTCATCCAGATAAATCAGAACCCCCTGATACAACAAGTCATGGAAAATGGTGTTCAAAAACATTTGGAACACAGATGGCCCCGATTGTAAGCCAAAGGGAAGAACCATCCATTTAAAGTTACCTAGAGGAGTTGCGAAGGTGGTAACCCACTCAGAGTCCGGGTCCATTCTAATCCTATGAAAAGCCTCTTTAAGATCAAGTTTGGTGAAATATTTTCCTTGAATAAGATGGTCCAAAACAGTCCGTATCAGAGGTATGGGATAACAATTGGAGGAAATAACCTGGTTAATAGCAGAGTAGTTAACTATCAGTCTCGGATCCGCGCTGGGATCTTTTCTCTTTCGGAAGAAGACAGGACTCGCCGTGGGGGCTGTAGAGGGCTTGATAAAGCCGCGAGCCAAGTTTTTATTTAGGAACTTCTTGAGAGCAAGGAGTTCTTTTTGGCTCATGGGATAAATTTTCGGTTTAGGCAGGGTGGCCCCGTCAACTAATTCCAGTTTACAGTCAAAGTCCGTGTGGGGAGGCAATTTGTCAGCCTCCCTTTCGTGGAAAGCCTTTTGGAAGTCTCGGTAGTGTGAAGGAATTTGTTGCAATTCTTCATGGGGAATAGAAAAGTTTTCATCTGAAGAGGACATAGTGCCAGCAGTCCAGTTTATCTGGGGGTTATATTCACGAAGCCAATCGATTCCCAAGACCAATTTGAACTGCATCGCCTTGGGAACTAGAAATCGCATGCTGTAATTGTTTTTGTCCATTTGAAATGAGATGGGCTTAGTGATTTTACTAATTACTCCCCCAGTCATTGAGGTCCCATCCATTTGCGTTAATTTGATGGGGCATTCCAAGGGCTCATAAAGAGTTTTCAATTGTTTGGCCAATTTGGGGTGTAACAAACTTCTGGAGCAGCCAGAGTCAATTAATGCCCTATGTACATGCAAAGTCCCATCGCTGCCACTAATCGCAACCGTGGCGTAGAAATGGGGAATTTTAGGAGTACTTACAGATGTTCCCGCCGCTTGCCAGTCATCGCAGTCAGGTTTAGAATCTCCATCTATGTCAGATGAGGACGAAGAGGTGGTTTCATCATCGGGATCGGAGTCTCCTGTCGCCGCTGCAGGGTCCTTAGAAGTGCGTCTAAGTGGTTGTTTGGCGGCCGCTGTCTGATGTGTGAATTCTATATTCTTTGGGTCTGCTCGTGCTCCCTTAGTCCCAGTCGGAGCTTGGTTTCCGCGACAGATGTTGGCGAGGTGGCCCGGTTTTCCACAGTTGAAGCACATGGCCAAACGGAGACGTTTGTTCCGTTCCTCAGCATTGAGGACGGTGGGACCGCGAGGTTGTCGTTTTGGCACGTCTTGTCTTTGTCGGTTCAGCTGAACAGTCTGGGTTATGCCTTCCATTTCAGTAGCTAGTCTGACCCAACCTAGCAGGGTCTGTGGATTGGCCTGCATTAAGCACCCGTGTAGAATATCAGGATTTAGTCCATCTTTGTATAACTCAATTAGAATTTCATCACTCCACGGGACTTTGGTGGCCAGGTTTCTAAATTCACGGGAATACGTCCCCACATCGTTCCTGCCTTGTTTCATTCGTTTCAGTTGATATTTGGTGTTTTCCAATAAATGGGGGTCTTCAAAGCGTTCCCGCAGATGGTTCATGAAGAGCTGCAGATTTTCAGTTTCGGGGGCGCGGGAGTCACATAGGTTCGCTACCCAGTCTGCTGCCAGTCCTTTCATCCTCTGGCTTAGGTATCGAATTCGGGCCGCATCATCCCGAAATAGATGGCCGTGATCAATCATGAAATTGTTTGCCATAGTCAAAAAAAAGGAGAGTTTCTCCCCCTTCCCGTTGAAGGTCGCTTTCAGGTCTCCCACATTTCTGAGTAACAGTGGCGTTGGCGTGTGCCCTGTTGGTTGCTGGGGCGGACCAGGGGTGCCTGCCGCCGAGACAGCCTGTCAGGAACAGATTCACTCTTACACGGATCAACAAACTTAATAGAAGATTTATTGTAACATAGTAAGGGATGCTGTCTTCAGACGTTAAAGCTCGAGAATGAACGTTTCCCCCACCTTACACTTTAACAGACAGTTTCTCCTAAGATAGTTGTAAAAGAACGAACGTCATCATGCCAAACGGTTCCTTTGAAATTCCAGCCAGAAGGAATGGTTGGCGCCTGGGAATAGCTAACAGCCTACTATCACTATTTCCTCAGTCTACTGCTATCCTAAAACAATAAAACATGGAGGACTCCCGACATCCTGCCCCACTTTTTTAAAAAAATATATACATAAAGATACACAAAATATAGAAAATATCACGGAACAGTAGAAAGACAAGAAAACTAAATAGGAATATGAATGCAGTAGCAAGTCAGTCGGGGCGTTGAGGAACATCAGCCGGCGAAGAAGTCAGCGAAGGTGCCCTCTTCAGCAAACTGGAATGAAAAACAGGATGAATAGCCTTGAGGGAAGAAGGGAGATCTAGTTCAAAAGAGACATCATTAATAGCCCTTTTCACAGGAAAAGGTCCGAGAAAACGAGGGGAAAGTTTTTTAGACGGAGAAGGAGAGGAAATGTTCTTAGAAGAAAGGAAAACCAAATCCCCGGGCTGGTAAAGGGGATTAGGCTGCCGTTTACGGTCAGCGAAACGTTTGTGGGAAGCTTTAGCGGATGCTATAGCATCTGAGACGGATTGCCAAATGCCAGAAAATTTAGAGACCCAAGCAGAAACAGAAGGAGGAGCGGAGGAAGAGAGGGAGAGGGGGGGAAATGAGAAGGAAGGAAGCCGTAAACTATTTCAAAGGGGGGTTTCCCAGTAGAGGTATGAACCGCAGAATTGATGGCAAACTCAGCGAACGGAAGGAGCGGAGCCCAATCATTCTGGTTCTCAGAAACAAAACACCTAAGAAATTGTTCAAGAGATTTGTTAACACGCTCAGATTGGCCATCTGTTTGAGGGTGATAAGCACTGCTGAGTTTCTGAGTGACTCCCAGGGTTTTCAGTAGACAAGTCCAAAACTTGGAAGTGAAAATTGGATCCCTGTCCGAAATGATCACCGAAGGTAGTCCGTGAAGTTTCCATACATGATTAACGAACAGGTCAGCCAGCTGGTCAGCACGGGGTAGTTTCTTTAGAGGCACAAAATGACATTGCTTGGAAAAGTGATCAGTAACAACCCAAATAACATGAAAGCCTGTGTGAAGAGGGAAGAGACACGAGAAAATCCCTATGCGATGACCGACCAGGGGGCTAGCAGCGTGAGGCAGAGGTTGCAGGAGCCCTTGAGGTTTAGATGTGGGCAACTTAGAAACGTTGCAAGTGGCACACTGCTTAATGTAAGTTTGCACGGAGGGGTTTCTACCCAGGCCACCAAAAAAGGCGGCGAATCGCATGCAATGTCTTCGAAAACCCAAAATGTCCAGCGGGTTTGGAAATCATGATAACGATGAAGTACCTGCTCGCGGGCAGCAGGGGATCCTAGACCTTGGTGCCATAAAAGGGGAGATTGTCAACCCATTCTATTTTATCCTTGTTTGCCGGTAGCCAGGAAAATCCGCGCATGCGCTGCATGAATGATAGCATCGCGGAGAGCGGAGTCACAAAGAGAGGAGGCAGAAAGCCTTGCTTTGGCTAATGCACGAGTAGTCACTTGAGAAGCCAGAGAGGAGGCAGGAAACAAGGTATTGGAGTGGGAGGACGTAGCAGGGGATTCCGCAAAACAGGGAAGTCGAGAGAGAGGGTCCGCCAGTTGGTTAGTTCGGCCAGGTTTGAAAACAATTTTAAATCGGAATCTCTGGAAAATTCAGCCCATCTCGCCTGCTTAGGGAAAGCTTTCCAGCAACTGTAAGGCTTGCAAATTTCTATGATCAGTCCAAACTTCAAAGGGGAGTCCAGCCCCTTCGTAAGCAAATGACGCCAAGAGGACAGCGGCAAGAATGGATAGCCTTGGCTTCTTTCTCCCAAATAGGCCAATTAGCTTGTTGAGGGGGAAATATTCTTTGAAATGAAAGCACAAGGCCTGAGTGCTCCTGTGGTGTCATGTTGTAAAAGAACGGCTGCCATGGCAAAGTCCGAAGCATCCGTTTGCACAATGAATTGCTCTTCGCACCTGTCGGGAAAAAGGAGTAGGGGCTCAGACGTAAATTTAGATTTCAAATGGTCAAACGCACTTCAGACACCAGGCTACTAACAAAGTCTATGCGCCTTGCCCGCAGTGGATCCTTTA
Organism: Ctenosaura bakeri; assembly: GCA_948474755.1. Taxonomy (NCBI): domain Eukaryota; kingdom Metazoa; phylum Chordata; class Lepidosauria; order Squamata; family Iguanidae; genus Ctenosaura; species Ctenosaura bakeri. Next base: position 4,664 of record CAOLHI010007567.1, read on the forward strand.
GTGTTTCCGTAGAAGGTCTGCTAGTGGAAGCGTTATGGCAGCAAATCAATAAAGTTCCGGTAGAAGTTCGCAAAACCAAGAAATTGCTGCAGTTGCTTCACAAAGTTCAAGGGTACGGTCATTGCAAAATGGAGTTAATCTTCGAAAGGTCCATTTTAAGTGAACAATCTTGAATCCTATATCCCAAGAATCAAAAGTTTGGGTGTCAAATTGGCATTTAGATAGATTAACCACGAGGTTGTTATCTATAAGCCTTCGTAACACTTCACGAACCAATGACACATGAGATTCCATGGAATCTGCGTAATTTAAAATGTCATCCAGATAAATCAGAACCCCCTGATACAACAAGTCATGGAAAATGGTGTTCAAAAACATTTGGACACGGCCCCGATTGTAAGCCAAGGGAAGAACCGTCCATTTAAAGTTACCTAGAGGAGTTGCAAAGGTGGTGAGCCACTCAGATTGTTTATTCTAATCCTATGAAAAGCCTCTTTAAGATCAAGTTTGGTGAAATATTTTCCTTGAAGATGGTTGGAAAACAGTCCGTATCAGAGGTATGGAATAACAATTGGAGGAAATAACCTGGTTAATAGCAGAGTAGTTAACTATCAGTCCGGACCGCGCTGGGATATCTTTCTTTTCGGAAGAAGACAGTGTTCTCCTGGGGGCTGTAGAGGGCTTGATAAAGCCGCGAGCCAAGTTTTTATTTAGGAACTTCTTGAGAGCAAGGAGTTCTTTTTGGCTCATGGGATAAATTTTCGGTTTAGGCAGGGTGGCCCCGTCAATGATTTCTAGTTTACAGTCAAGTCCGTGTGGGGGAGGCAATTTGTCAGCCTCCCTTTCTGGAAAGCCTTTTGGAAGTCTCGGTAGTGTGAAGGAATTTGTTGCAATTCTTCATGGGGAATAGAAAAGTTTTCATCTGAAGAGGACATAGTGCCAGCAGTCCAGTTTATCTGGGGGTTATATTCACGAGCCAATCGATTCCCAAGACCAATTTGAACTGGCATTGCCTTGGAACTAGAAATTGCATGCTGTACTGTTTTTGTCCATTTGAAATGAGATGGGCTTAGTGATTTTACTAATTACTCCCCCAGTCATTGAGGTCCCATCCATTTGCGTTAATTTGATGGGGCATTCCAAGGGCTCATAAAGAGTTTTCAATTGTTTGGCCAATTTGGGTGTAACAAACTTCTGGAGCAGCCAGAGTCAATTAATGCCCTATGTACATGCAAAGTCCCATCGCTGCCACTAATCGCAACCGTGGCGTAGAAATGGGAATTTAGGAAGCACTAGACATGTCTCTCCCGCCTTGCCAGTCATCGCAATCCAGGTTTAGAATCTCCATCTATGTCATATGAGGACGAAGAGGTGGTTTCATCATCGGGATCGGAGTCTCCTGTCGCCGCTGCAGGGTCCTTAGAAGTGCGTCTAAGTGGTTGTTTGGCGGCCGCTGTCTGATGTGTGAATTCTATATCCTTTGGGTCTGCTCGTGCTCCCTTAGTCCCAGTCGGAGCTTGGTTTCCGCGGCAGGTGTTGGCGAGGTGGCCGGGTTTTCCACAGTTAAAGCACATGCCCAAACGGAGACGTTTGTTCCGTTCCTCAGCATTGAGGACGGTGGGACCGCGAGGTTGTCGTTTTGGCACGTCTTGTCTTTGTCGGTTCAGCTGAGAGTTGGGTTATGCCTTCCATTTCAGTAGCTAGTCTGACCCAACCTAGCAGGGTCTGTGGATTGGCCTGCATTAAGCACCCGTAATATTAGGATTTAGTCCATCTTTGTATAACTCGATATTAAGATTTTATCACTCCACTACTGGGACTTTGATGTGAGTCTTCCTAATTATGGATATGTCATTGTCTGCCTTGTTTCATTCGTTTCAGTTGATATTTGGTGTTTTCCAGTAAATGGGGGTCTTAGTTGTTCGCAGATGGTTCATGAAGAGCTGCAGATTTTCAATTCTGGGGGCGCGGGAGTCATAGAGGTTCGCTACCCAGTCTGCTGCCAGTCCTTTCATCCTCTGGCTTAGGTATCGAATTCGGGCCGCTTCATTATCCCGATAGATGGCCGTGATCAATCATGAAATTGTTTGCCATAGTCAAAAAAAAGGAAAGTTTCTCCCCCTTCCCGTTGAAGGTCGCTTTCAGGTCTCCCACATTTCTGAGTAACAGTGGCGCTGGCGTGTGCCCTGTTGGTTGCTGGGCGGACCAAGGGTGCCTGCCGCCGAGAGAGCCCGTGGTTCTCCTCCTGGTGATCTCCCTGTCTGCGAGGGACGGATGCGCATTCCGCCTAGCATGGTCTTGAGTTCGAGCATCTCTACTCTTTTTTCTTTCCAGTTTGGTTTCCATTTGCTTTATCTCCTCCAAAAGGGATAGGTCTTTTGGCCCTAGTTATCACGTATCTACAGCCCTTCGTGTTGTCTCAATGATGTATGTGGCTTTCTCCCCAGACCCAAGGTTTGGCCGCTTGTGGGGGTTTCCATAGCCTCGGTCAGGCGCAATTTTGTCTTGATATCCAGGGGCACTTCAGTTTCTGTAGCTCCATCAGATTCTGCAGATCCTTGCTCTTCTTCAGTAATCGACTGGTCCATCAATTGGTGCATTTTTAAAGCCTTGAGCTTTCTGTCAGGAACAGATTCACTCTTACACGGATCAACAAACTTAATAGACTCATTGTAACATAGTAAGGGATGCTGTCTTCAGACGTTAAAGCTCGAGATATGAATGATTTTCCCCCCACCTTACACTTTAACAGACAGTTTCTCCTAAGATAGTTGTAAAGAAACCAACGTCATCATGCCAAACGGTTCCTTTGAAATTCCAGCCAGAAGGAATGGTTGGCGGCGTGGAATAGTGAACAGCCTGATGATCACTATTTCCTCAGTCTACTGCTATCCTAAAACAATAAAACATGGAGGACTCCCGACACAGCCGCTCGTGGTTCTCCTCCTGTGATCTCCCTGTCTGCGAGGGACGGATGCGGATCTCGCGTAGCATGGTCTTGAGTTCGAGTATCTCCTCATCTTTTCTTTCCAGTTCGGTTTCCATTTGCTTTATCTCCTCCAAAAGGGATAGGTCTTTTGCTGATGTATCCCATCTAGCAGCCCTTCTCTGTTGTTACTATGTATGTGGCTTTTCTCCCCAGACCCAGGTTTGGCCGCTTGTGGGGGTTTCCATAGCCTCGGTCAGGCGCAATTTTGTCTTGGATCCAGGGGCACTTCAGTTTCTGTAGCTCCATCAGATTCTGCAGATCCTTGCTCTTCTTCAGTAATCGACTGGTCCATCAATTGGTGCATTTTTTGTAAGGATTCTGAGCTTTCTGTCAGGGACAGATTCACTCTCACACGCATCAAAACAACTTAATAGAAGATTTATTGTAACATAGTAAGGGATGCTGAGTCTTCAGACGTTAAAGCTCGAGAATGACGTTTTCTCCACCTTACACTTTAACAGACAGTTTCTCCGCAGAGCTCAAAAGAACCAACGTCATCATGCCAAACGGTTCCTTTGAAATTCCAGCCAGAAGGAATGGTTGGCGCCTGGGGAATAGCTAACAGCCCACTATCACTATTTCCTCAATGGACTGCTATCCTGAAAACAATAAAACATGGAGGACTCCCTCAGACAGGGGCCATCCATGCAACCCCCTGCCATGCAGGAACAACCTCAAAGCACTCCCGACAGATGGCCATCCAGCCTTCGCTCTAAAAACCTCCAAGGAAGGAGATCTCACTACACTCCGAGGCAGCAGAGACCCCACTGCCGGACAGGCCTGACTGTCAGGAAGTTCTTCCTGAGGTTCAGGTGGAATCTCCTTTCCTGCAGCTTGAGTTTATTGCTCCTTGTCCTGGTCTCTGGAGCAGCAGAAAACAAGCCCCCTCCTTCCTCTACGTGGCATCCCTTCAAATATTTAAACATGGCTATCATGTCCCCTCTTAACCTTCTTTTCTGCAGACTAAACATCCCCAGCTCTCTAAGTCTATCCGCATAGGGCATGGCTTCCAGGCCTCTCACCATTTTGGTCGCCCTCCTCTGGACTTGCTCCAGCTTGTCAATATCCTTCTTGAACTGGGGTGTCCAGAACTGGACACAGTATTCAAGAAAGGTCCCTCTTGTCCCCGCTGAGGTTCTGGACTCAAATACGAATTGCTAGGGCTCTCCAGAAGTGGTCTGGGCACCCGGCTCCCATGCCTGATGATGACGGACCCCCCCACTGTTCTCTTCGGGCCCCAACGCTCTGGGATTTGGGGAGCTCTGAACCAGTGATAACACATTAGGATCCTTGAGTCGCAGTGCTGGATCTGGGGTGAAAGACCAAAGTCAAAATCGGGGTTCCCTCAGCCTGGCCTAATGCCCCGTGCCCTCTGAGCTTGGGCCCTTCCAGACTGCCCTGCGGGCACCTACCAGGCGCTTGGCAACCTTGTGAGGCACCTCCTGCAGGGAAAAAGTGTCCTCTGCAAGAAGGCTGCTCTCCAGGTGCCACTGCAGGGCCTTGGCCAGCTCTCAGAGAGTTTCTGGGCCACGTAGTCCACTGCCTGTGTGGCCTCTGCGAAGGAGGGAATACAGAGCAGCTGGCAGAGGTGATGGAGAAGGTCCTTGCACGGCTGGAAAAGAAAGAGAGGAAATCAGGGCATCTGCAGGGAGCCCTGCAAAGGCTTCTCGGGCTGAGAGGGAGTGGGAAGCAGAGTGGGGGGGATGCTCACCGAAAAACAGGCCCCTTGTCTGAATCCAGTTGGTCCCAGTTAAGATAGGGCCCACTTCTCTGAGAGAAGCCTGCCATTCAGCAGAAAGAGGCACCTTTCATCTACCCCGATGGGGGGGGGCTGGGTGATGTCTTCCTGGTGGTGGTCCCAGGTTTTACCAAGGGGAACTCTGTCTCTTACCTTCTCCTGATCACAAGAGGGCCACCGGGAAGGATGGAGGGCAGCTTCCTCCTCCTCTTTCTCCAAGTCCAGGGGGCTGGACAGAGAGACACGGGAGGTTGAGAGAGGACTGGAAATGGCAGCCTTCCCATGCCAGGGAATGGCAGGGACTGGGGGTGGGTGGGCAGTTCCAGGTGTCTCTGGCTCTGCGAGATCAAGGCAGGGAGAGGAAAGCACTTGGGGGTAGCAATGTTATTCCCCAGTGGAGAAGAGAGTACCTGGACGAGCTAGACACAGTCTCATTCTCCACATCCTCCAGGCTGCTCGTGCCATCCAAGGCAGCATCTTCTGGACCCTGGGAAAGACAGTTGTGAGGGAGGAGTGACATGGTGGGCCCCCCTTCCGCTCATCAGAGGCAACCCGCAAAAAAGAGTGAGGGAGAGAAGGAAGCCCAGGGAGGAAAGGAGGGCTGTAGAAAAGAGGGGGAGAGGTACGGCAGGGAGAGGCAATGCAAAATGGAAGCAGTGACTGGCTTCGAAGGCCAGGGAGAGGGGGTGGTCCAGCTAGAATCCTCCTCTTCTCCTAACTGGGGAAAGAAAAGGAGAGAGCGCCATCTTGTCATTTGGCTCAGGCAGGAAAAGGTCGTGGAGTGGATCTATTCTGAAGGCATTTCCCTAAGGAAGGAGGGAGGGGAAAATGCCAGCCTTTCCCGTTTCTAGTCCCCCTTCCCTTCCTCACCTGGGAGAAGAGTGCATCCTCATCAGGGGAGATGAGGCCTGGTGTTCTCTGCCTCCTGAGAGCAGAAACAATAAAGAGTCCAATGGTCAGAACGGGAACTCACCCAAAAAGCCCTCGCCACTCTCCTCCACTCCAAATCTACCCATTAAGCCAACCAGGAGGAGCTCGATCCTGCAAGGAAGTTAGCAAGCCCTCTTGGAAACAGACAAAGCCCAAAAGATCTCTCCCTGGTCCCCAGGAAAAAGCCTCTATTGGCCCATTGGGAGAGAGGTTACTTCTGAAGATGGAAGTGCTCCTCAAAGATAGGACAGCTTAGAAACAAGGCAGAAAAATTTAGGGAAAAAAATTCAAGCTTCAAAAAAACAAACAAAGCTTCAAAATTTCCAGAAGTTTGACATCTCTCAGTTGGTTTGGTGTCCTTACTTGCTGACCAGACTTTGCCCCTTCCCACAGTGGTCAGAGCGGACGAGGCATTGCTCTCTGGAAAGCATTAGAATGGGCCTGCCCTCTTTGGGGCTGGAAAGGGAGCAAAACTCGTTTGGACAGCTGCCCTGAAAGCTCCCTGCCTAAGGGTACAATTCAGGGGGATGGGTCTCTCTGCTGTCATAGCTTGTTCTTCTATGCCCTAAACTGCCAGGATCGCATGCCTCCCCCAGCACTCTTGAACCTGGGGGAAAAAGTACCTCTCCCAGTCACTGGTCTGGATCTCCCCCTCTTCCCATGGGGGTCTGATCTCCTCCTCCCCACTCAGCTTGGGATCTGAGGAGATGTCTTCCTCTCCCACGGAGCCCTGGCAAGAGAAAAGAAGAATGAACGGAACGCTTGACACTCTTCCACTAAAGGGCTTCATCTTCGCCTGTCATCCCTTGCTCCCAAGCAGCTCCATTTGCCTTTGAATGCAAGTTTGGGAATCCTGAGGGCCACCCATATCATCAGAGTGCGATTTCCAGCATTCCTGACCACTGGCTAGCCCGCCAGGGGCTGCTGGAAGTGACAGTCCAACAGAACCCAATGGCTGGAGGACCCCCAGCCCTGCCTGAAAGCAGTGGAAAGCAATGGGGAAAAGGCTCCTGCGCTGAGATGCCTGGCCCTGGGTTGACTCAGCTTCTACTGGGGAGCAGGGAGTGGGAAAAGGATGGAGGAGTGGGAAAGAAGCTTCCATCTTTCTTCCGTGGATGACCAGAACTCCCATAGGAAATTCCAACCACCATCCAGCTCCTCTCCCTGCAGACTTTGACAGGTATATTTTCTACAAGCTTCTGGCATCTGCAAGGGTTGGAAGAAAGAGGCAGCTGGAGAGGAGTGCAGTCGAAGGATCGGGGACTGGAGGATCCAGGGGTCTGTCTCATTTGGGATCTGTTTCTTCCTGTCTCTTTCCTCCCCAAAGTTGCTTTGCAAAGGAGGGGGGGATTCTTTGCCTCCTGGCCACAGATGGTCTCAAAGGATCCACCTCACCGGATGAGACTGCAGGGCTGAAAACTCTCAGGGATGACTTGGAGGCCAAAGTGCAAAGGCAGAGCCTCCCTTTCATTCCTGCAAGCCCCCTCATCTCTCTTTTCGCTGGCTGTCTTCCCTGGGTGGAGGGACATGAAGGTACCCTATGGGGAGGGAGGGAGGGGGAGGCCCTGCCCTGGAAGGGGATAGGGGGCTGGAGGGGGCTTACGTTGGAGGCGCCTGGGAAGCCTCCTCCTGGTCGTGGTTCATGCCACAGAAGCGGGGGCGCCTCTTCCAGAGCTTCTGCAAAGGAGATAAAATGGGGAACCTCTCAGAGGAACAGGAGGGCTGACTGGCCTCCTAGTCCCAAAGGGGCCTGAAAGGAGGAAGGGGGTCCAAACCAGCAAGAAGATGGACCCCCCACACACAGTGGCCATCTCGTCCTCCCCCCAACTCTCTCTGTGGCCCCTTACCCTGAACCGCCTCAAGAGTGCGGCCATCACTGTAAAAGCACAACAACCCAGTCACAGGCAGGCGAAAGTGGGATACCCTAGAAGAACCCACAAAAGGCATCCACCCACAGCGACAGCCAGAAAGGCAATGGCCAGTTTCAGTTGGGCTCACAACCTTCTCATCTCCAGGGCGACCATGGAAGCAAACAATGGCCTGGAATTCTTGCAGAAATGACCTTTCTGACAGTAAAAAAAAAGCATGTAGGCTACATCTGTATATATGTGGAGGCTAAATGGAGGAGTTTGTCTACCATGGGGGTAAATGATTAAACCTAGGGATGGGCCAACCGAGTCTGCAAGTCCTCGAATCCTTGGCAAGGATTCCAGATTCGCAAATCCAAATCCCTGTGCAAAAATAGGTGAACCGAATCTTTCAAATCCACCAACCAAAAATAGGGTTTTGTTAAAGTTCTGTTTCAAAAATGTTTTTAAAAGTTTTTTTAACAATTGCTTTTTAATCCCTTTTTTAAAAAACAATTTGAAAGGTTTGAGATTCAGATATGGGTTTGGATTTGGAAAATTCTGGATTTGTCCCATCCGTAATTAAACCCTTCGCTAAGAAATTAAGAAAAATGACTAGTTAATAGATTTGCAGGTCCAGGGCTATGGATATAGGTCAAAATATAGCTTTGAATTTATCTGTTCCATCTGAGCATTCTATATGAATGATGAAGGACACAGTACGATGGAATATTAAAATACTGTAACGGAATATTTAGATCAATTGAGATAAATGTGGAATTAAAGAAAATAAGCCAGTAGCTGAAGCAGAATAAAAATCCCGGAGATAAAGTTCACGAATATGAACAAAAATAAAAATCAGTAGAGAGACACGTGAGATTTTCAAAGAAAAAATCACCCAAAGAAAGTAAGGGAAAAAATGGACAATTTATAAGACCTGAAGGACTAGTCTTTGGAACACTAGCTTTAAGAAAAACCAAGGGAGGGAGGGTTCTATGGGGAAAATTTTCTTAAAATAATTTATTGTTGATAAGGGCTATATCTGAAACCACCAACTAGAGCAGGCAAAGAAAATAAGGGAAGATCCTTTTGCTTCTATTGTATGTGTTTTAATAGGAAAATTTGGACTGTCTTTGGAATTATATAATTTTGTCCTTTATGAGATAATAAAAAGAAATAATTGTATAGTTCATTAAATTGGTATAATTTTGTAGTATGCTTTTTTTTGGTAGGATTTTGCTTCCCTTTGTGATGTATGGTTTTCTTACTCTTTTTTCTGTTTTCTTCTTTTCTTTACTCGTCTATTATTATTATGTTGGTCTGTTTCCTAATAAAAAGGTTGCAATCTTTTCATTTGGAAATAGACCAACATAATAATATTACGTTTTGTGTGTGTGTGTATCTCTCTCCCTCCCTGGTTATTTGTGTATGTATGTGGGTGAGAGGAAGCCAATGAGAAAGCATTCCTCCAAAACAATAAAAAAAAATCCACAATCCCCCCGGGGGGGGGGAAATCCCAGTGAAAAATTATTTAGTAATTATGGGCCATTTCCACCCTACACTTTTCTAGGGCTATCATTCCACTTTCAAACTCCTGTGGAATTCCTCCCTAAACTGCAATCCTGGGATTTCATAGGAGGCTGAAAGTGGAATAATAGCACTATAACAGGCTAGTGCAGATGTGGCCTTGGTTCCCCTTGGGAAAGAGGGAGAGAAAGAGAGGCGGTCTGTGATTGGTCTGCTTTTGGGCCCCCAGCAGAGACAGAGCACGGGATTGGAGGAGGACTGGATTTGGATCCCTGGTTGCCAAGGGCAGCAGGTGGCAAACTTGGCCTAGGCCTGCCCTGCAAATGTCACATTTTAAAGTCAGATTTTTAGTATCATTTTAAAAAAAAAATCTCTCTCCTCCTCCTCCTCCTCCTCTTCAGGCATCTTTTTGCAACCACCAGTCTTGCCTACAGCAAACCGAAAGATGCCAAACTCAACCCGTGTATTATTATTATTATTATTATTATTATTATTATTATTATTATTATTATTATCATTATCATCAGGTGAGCCTTTGGTGTTGCTGACGGACTCTTTACCCCCATAGCAGCCTCTTGATCTGACTCTCCGGTCTGCCAGGGAAATAGGGCTGGGGATTTTGGGAGCTGTAGTTCCTCCAACCTTTTCCAAACTCTGTTGTCAAAGTACTCTCAGTCTCTCAGAGCTGTTTCGGCGAAGGCATCGTCCTCTGGAAAGGCAACGTGTTCCATTTCCTCCAGTGGCGAGGGCGGTTCTGGGAAAACAGAAGCCGCCAAGCCGATCCTTCGTTACCTGGCGGCAATTAACTGGAAGCCCTCTGCCACGCAGCAGGTACGCTGTTCCGAATGAGATCTTCTGAGCCTCAAAGACCCCGGTTGGTGGAGAGGCCTGGATCTAATCCAGGGGTGGACAATTTCTTCCTCCTGGAGCTACATGGATGCCCAAAGAAACCAAGTCCAAAAAAAACCGGAGCTGGTTGTCCATTCTAATATTGAAGAAGCGGCCTTTTTTTGACGTTAAAGGTACACGAGGGCTCTCTGGTCTCTTTAAAAACTTAATCCCCATTCCTGGAGCCCCCCAAGACAGGCAATTTACCCTTTTCAGCCAGAAGAAAGGGAGTCTGGGGGCCATGGTTTTCCACCCCGATCTGATATCCCGTGCGAAGCAACTTTGCTTGGCAGCTGTAAAAGATGGGGACTGCAGGCGATGGCTTCCTAAACCCCCGACTGTTGTGGTTTGTTGTTTCCCAATCTCGGATGCTGCCCCTCTCTTGTGCTTTCTGCGTCCGTTGTGCTGTTTCCCCAGATAGAGGGATGGAGCTCCTGTTTCGCAGGGCTGGTGTTTCTGTGTGACTTAATGGAGTGAGACCTGGAGTAGATTAGGTTGCATGCTTTGCGCTTTGGACCCTCTCTGCTGCCTTTGTGATCATTCAGGGGTGTAGCTATAGGGAGGGCAAAATAAAGACATTGCCCTCCAAAAAAAGAATTCTGTCCTCAATGAATTTTTTCACCAATCTCCAAATTTCTACCATTGCAGAGAGTAAGACATTGAAAAGCGTTCACACCTAGAACTCTTCTGTTTGTGGCCTTAGCTTTCAAGGAGCTCTCCAAGGGACTGGACCTGTTAGAGCTCAGCATCTTTAGAGAGGATATTCCTTATCTCCCAGCCATCCAATTCAAATACAAATCCTTTGAAGTTGTGCTACTAAACACCTGCTTACCCTCATATTCCTCCCCTTGTTTCTCACCCGATATCTGGGTGCAACTAGAAAAGATTATTCTAGAGATAAGGATAAAACATTCTAAAGCAACTGTGATCCTATTGGGAGACTTTAATGCTGGGGGGGAGCCTCCCTGCCTGATTATGGACTCCAGGGTATTATACCGGAGGACCACCTATTAAATGACATATTTTGGCATCCCAGAGATACCAAAAGGAATGGGGCTGGCTCCAAATTCATCTCCCTATTATATACATGCAATCTTCATATTTTAGGGGGCAAAGATAGTTGCTTCATATATATTTTACCTTCAATGCCAGGAATGCAAGCAGTGTTCTGCATTGTGTATGTGTTCCTACAAATAACGACAACTTATTCTCAGAAAGAACAGGTTGCTTACCTGTAACTGTCGTTCTTCGAGTGGTCATCTGTGCCCTCACACATTAGGAGCTTTCGTACCTGCGTGATAGCATTTGGAAACTTCTAGAGCTTGTTAGCTTGGCGGGAACCCCTCCCCCACGCCAGTACTGCCCATGCTCCTCCCGCCGAGCAACGGTCTCTCCTCAGTTCTGTCATCCGCCGTAGAACCTACAGGGACCTGAGAAAGAGGGGAAGGAAGGGCGGGTATGTGTGAGGGCACAGATGACCACTCGAAGAACCACAGTTACAGGTAAGCAACCCGTTCTTCTTCGTGGTCTCTGTGCCTCACACATTAGGAGACTGTGTAGCTTACCGGTTGGATGGTGGGTCAGGTCCTAGAGCACGGAAGCCAGAACCTCACGTCCAAACTGAGCATCTCTGCGAGACCGGCAGTCGAGCCTGTAGTGGCGAACGAAGGTCGATGTCTGGGACCAGGTCGCCACACGGCAGAGTTCGTGCAGGTCTACTCCTCGCAGGAGGGCCGCAGAAGTTGCCACAGCTCTGGTGGAGTGGGCTCGAAGCAGGGCTGGCGGAGGTTTCCTCGCGAGCTCGTACGCCAGCTGTACAGTCTGTACCACCCACTTGGAGAATCACTGGGTGGACACCTTGTGGCCCTTCCGACGTCGTCCATAGCAAACGAAGAGGTGCGGTGTCTGTCGGAAGGGACCAGTCCTGTCCTTGTAAAAGGCAAGGGCCCGACGCACGTCCAGGGAGTGAAGGGACCACTCCAGCGGTGTCAACGGGTCTGGGAAGAAGGCCGGCAGGATGATGTCCTGGTTGAGATGGAAGCTGGAGACCACCTTCAGCAGGAACGAGATGTCAGGTCTGAGGACCACCTTGTCCCTGTGGAAGACAAGGAAGGGCTCATCCACCCGAAGAGCTGTTATCTCACCCGCTCGTCTTGCTGAGGTAACAGCCACCAGAAAGGCAGTTTTCAAGGTGAGCAGCCTGTCATCCGAGGTCGCCATCGGTTCAAAGGGCGGCTTCGTTAGCTGCAACAGCACCAACAACAGGGACCACTGGGGTAGCAGCGGCGATACTGGTGGGTAGAGGTGTTGTAATCCCTTCAGGAACCGTTTGATGGTATCGTCCCTGAAGAAGGCTGATGCCAAGGATTGTGGCAGTTGGTACGCCACGATCGCGGAGAGATACACCTTCAAGGATGGAAAGGCCAGGCCTTGCTCTCAGAGGTGAAGGAGAAAGTGGAGGACGGTGGAGAGCCTAGCAGGTGATACCGGCTCACTCCTCTCATCAGCGAAGGCCAGAAACCGTTGCCACTTGTATTGATAGTTGTGATGAGTGGATTCTTTTCTGGCCGCGATGAGGACGTTACCAAGCACAGGATCGTCTAGTGCAATATCCTCCAGGCATGGAGGGCCAAGCGCGGCAGGTCCGGATGGAGGACGCGGCCGTTGGAGTGGGAGAGCAAGCCCGGTGTCAGTGGCAGCCGGAGTAGGTTGCCTCGCGTTGCTCGGAGCAGGGGTGTGAACCAATGCTGCCTCGGCCAGTACGGGGCCACCAGGATCGCATCGGCTCGGTCGGCTAGAATCTTCGATATTGTCCGGCCAAGCAGCGGGAATGGTGGGAACGCATACAGGAGTTCTTCGGTCCACGGAAACTGGAAGGCGTCCCCGATGGAGGCTCGATCGTGGCCGGCTCTCGAACAGAATCGGCTGCACTTCGCGTTTTCCCTGGTCGTGAAAAGGTCGATCGTTGGTTCGCCCCAGCGGCCTCGGATCAGGCTGAACGCTTCTTTGGAGAGGGACCATTTGTGATGTGATGAGGTGTCCCTGCTGAGGGCGTCTGCTGTAGTGTTCTCCTGCCCGGCCAGGTGAACTGCCATGGGATGTATTTGTAGTCGAATACACCAGTCCCAAAGGTCGAGGGCGATGTTCAGTAGAGTTGTGGAATGAGTCCCTCCTTGTCTGTTGACGTAACGGACAGCAGTCATGTTGTCTATCAGGACTAGGACTGTGCGGCCGGCGACAACGTGGCGGAACGCTCGCAATGCCTTCGAGATGGCTAGCAGCTCGAGGGCATTGATGTGGAGAGCCGTCTCGTCGCCGCTCCATCTGTCGCGGACTTGGAGATCGCCGCAGTGAGCCCCCCATCCGTAGAGAGAGGCGTCGGTCGTTACCGTCACCTATGGTGTTGGCTCTCAGAAAGGCATCCCGGACAGCAGGTTGTCGTGTGAGTGCCAGCATCGCAGGGATGAGCGGACTTCTTCTGGCAGCTGCAGTTGAATGCTCTGTTCGTCCCGCAGGTGATCGAACGTGCGGACGAACCAGTGCTGAAGAGGTCTTGCTCTCAGTCTGGCGAATTAAGTGACCACGGTTGTCGAGGCCATGACCCCAGCAGTTGCTGGATTCTCCTCGCGGATAGGGAGAGGCCGCGTATGCGTGAATGGCGGCATGGATCAAGGTTGGGGGTTCGGGCAAAGTGGGGACATCGGCAGGGGGGGCCCGAAACCAACGTCCTCGTCGGCTCGAGGTGAGATTTTTCGGGTTATGAGTCCGAGATGAGAAAGGAGTGTCAAGGTCATGTGAACGTCGTGATAAAGTCTTTGTTTGGGGACGCCACCAACACCAACGTCCAGGTAAGGGTAAATGGAGGCCCCTTCGCCGGGGAAAGATACCCCCGGGGGCCCATGTTTTGGTGAAGACCCTGGGGGGTCGAGAGTCCAAACAGCAGCACCTTGTATGGTAGCAGGTATCGTTGACAGTAAAGTGGAGGTATCGTCTGTGCTGCGGGCGAAGGCGATGTGGAAGTGCGTCTCGGAGATTGATGGAGGAAAACCACCCCTCGATGGAGAAAGGGCAAGATCGACGGAAGTGCCCTTTTTTAACTTTTTGGAGCAGATAACTTGTTCACTCCTCTGATCAGAATTGGTCAAGGGGAAACTGCTTTCGGACTGTAAAGTACCGGAAGAAGAAGCCGGTAGCGCTGGCTTTCGACGGGAGCTGTTCGATTGCCCCTTTTCTGGAGCAGGGACTGGATCTCTTCCAAGAGGCCCGAGCTTGCCAGAGTGGAGTAGAAAAGCCTCAGGTGGAAATCTTAAACCGATGGGAGAAGACGACGATGGAAAATATCCAAGAGTCCGGGGACATATTGCCACTCCACAGGTGTCGAGTAAGGTCGGTTGGTTCTGAGGGCTGATGGAAGGCTGAAGAGAGGTTGTCGGCCTGTGAAAAGGTAAAAACCTCGATTTAGTGTCCGAGGAGGACTTCTTTGAGGACGCCGAGCGCCGTTAAGGGACGTTTCGCTGACGACCCCGAGGAAGGTCTTGAGTGGCCAGACTGGGCAGATCTCTAAAAAGAGGAGGTCGATGACCTTCTCCAGGACTGGCGATACGTAGGCCTGCGACTCTGCGGGTCGGGGAAGGCCGTTTTCTTCCCCGTAGCCTATTTTCACCAGATTATCCAATGTTCATCGGTGGAAGCATTGAACAGGCTTCCCCGTAAAGGGGAAGGTCTTCAATTCTCCTTTGACTGTCCTCTTGTATGTCGCATGGCCGTAGCCATGCGTGGCGCCCAAGCCAAAGACCCACCCATGACCCTGGAGGCAATCTCCACAGCGTCCCGGGGAGGACAAATCGCTGTCTAAAATAGCCACCGCCCATTGAAAATAGGTTGGTGGTTTGGCGGATATCCTCCGGACCGACTCTCTGGCCGGGGGTAAACCCCGGACCTTCCGCAGGTATGCCGCGAGGCATGCCTGCATGTTGGACAAATGATGTGAAAAGAGGCAGCCGAGTAGAATCTCCGGGCGTAGGTTAACTTTCTGCCTTCCTTGTCCGGAGGAGAGATGTGGCCTGCCGCTCCCTTTTGTTTTGGGGAGACTCCACGACCACAGAGTTTGGTACCGGGTGGTTAAAAGTCCCGGCGTTAATTTTTGCACCCGGGGAAAAGCTCCAGTTTTGTGGACGGGCACCGATGCCGGTTTTTCCCATGCCAACCTCATGACCTTCAAAATGGGATGAAGGGGCAATGGGGGGGGTAGCAGGCTGGTTGCCACCATAGAGAAGACTGGGTCATATCCTCCCGGGTTGTGTCAGCGATCTTGAGGCCGAGGGTGGTGGCCATCTGTGGAGCATCGCAGAGAACTGTTGGATGTCCTCTGGTGCCAAGTTGGAACCGGCTCCAAATCCAATGGTGCTACTCCTAGAAGCCGCGACCGAAGCCTCTGATTTGGCGCTGGAATCAAAATTGGATGACGGTGACTCACCTTGTTGTTCCCGCTCCAGCTGCTTCCGCGAGGCGCAGGCTGCAATGTTTTCGCTGTGTCCACGGTAGAGAGGCAACAGCGGGGGTGTTCCCTTTAGGCGACGCAACCACCACTTCACCTTTTTTGTTGTGACAGGCGTGGTCTGGCAGGGAGTTGTAATCAACGCCTGTTTGGTGGCCACAGATTTAAAAGGGGGTGTTGCGGTACGTGACCCTGGGCAGAGGCGATATCGCACAATAGTGGTGAAGGTTCCCCCGCTCTGCAGTAACGTGGAGAGGGGGGGCGGCAGAAGGATCGTTCAGCATGACGATGATCGGCAGGCAAGCGGCTTCAGTACCCCCGGTATCGACGTTCTTTCCCCCTCCGGTGAGCGAGACCCACGGGTTCTTGGCCAGGTGACCGGGTGAAAATCCCCCCAGCCCTTGGGCACGGGGCGACGTAGATGGAGAGTGTGCGGTAAGATGCTGGGCGTTCTCTCCACTCCGTTTCCCCGGCGTACCTAGCAACATACAACGCAGAGGTTCCGGGAGGCAGAAGAGCGGGGTTGTTTTTCCCCCGATCCCGGGGGTGGTGATCGTGGCAGCTCCAAAAAGCGTGACCGAGATCTATCGGAGGGGGGGGCCACCGGGGGGGCGCCGGGGTGTCCTCTGCGCAGGTCAGCCACCTGTGATGGCTGGAAGGGCGGTGGGTTGTTCCTCCACCAGGGTTTGGGGGTTCCCCAACTGGGGAGTCCGAGGTTTTTGGGGGCGTCCTCGATCTCGTCGTCCGACAGATCGATGGGCTCACCTCACCCTTTCAATGGCTCAAGAGTTGGAGGTGGAGTAGGAAGGTGAGCTTCCCCACCGGGGAGTGCCTCTTTTTCCCTTTCCTTTTCTTCTTTTTTTTTGCCTTCTCCTTTCCCTTGTCTCCGTCCGGAGCAGGGCGTTTCTTCTGAGGCATCTCCTTGGGCTCAGCCTCAGCCTCTTAGCCGTCAGGGTTTTCCCCAATTGGAGCCGCCGACAGTTTCGGGATCCTAGTAGCGCGGACATGGGCGTCCTCAACGTCGGCACCGAGCCCGATGCTACAAGAGACGGTATGGACCCCGATACCATTGATGGTGTGGTCGCTCCCTTGTCGGCCATCTTTGGGGTGCGTGGTCTCCTCTATGCCCTCAAAACTGCTCCCAAAAGAAGGGTTTTAGCCTGGAAGACCAATTTCAGAGTTTGGGGAGAAACCCCTGCAACTTGGGCAAGTCCAGGTGTTTGGGCTGCCCAAGAGAAGGGCACCCTTTTTGGCCGTCGGAAAGAGTGACCATAGCGCACACGAAAAGCACTTTTTTAAAAAACACGGACATAAGATGACCGACGAAGCAGAAGAAGTGGAGAAACCAATTTTCCAAGTCCGAAGGAAAAGCCAGAAAGGGGGTTCGAAAAAACAAAAAATAAGAAAACCAACCAAGCAGAAGAGAAGCGAGGAACAAGCCAAAGAAACCCTTTCCGTAGGTGGCCACGAAAAAGAACTAGGAGAGACTGTTGCTCGGTGGGGGGGAGCATGCGCAATACCGGCATGGGGGAGGGGGGCCGAAGCTAACAAGATCTAGAAGTTTTAAAAAGCTATCGGCAGGCCAAAACTCCCAAAGTGTAGGCAAAACCACGAAGAAGAATTCAAGTTTACATAAGGGAGGACAGCGACCATCAACCAGTTGCAGTCCCATTTTTTTGGCAGCTCTGACCTGAGACCACTCATACCACAGAACGAGAGGCTACCACTAACCTTGAAGTGAGACAGAAGGGGGCTTAAATGGGCCAAGGTGGATTGAGGCAATTTCTATTTTTTGAACGCTGGGGAGCCAGTCCTGTGTGAAAATATCGTTACCCAAGACCCAAAGGAAAAGTTTCCCGGGTATGTCAGTTGTTTTATCTTTTAAAAGGGAAACCAAAAAAAAAAAATTCCAGTCAGAAATTTCCAATATACAATCTAACTGGTTTGACCTGGAAATTTTTGCTCAAAAAAAGACACTAAAAGC